>JANIJG010024655.1:0-19030 GCA_024611175.1 Megaceryle torquata
AAAACCCCAAACAAACAAAAAAACCACACACACAAAAAACCCACAAACAAACAAACCAAACCAAACCAAAAAAAACCAAAGAAACAAAAAACAACATAAAAAAAGATAGCTACTAGCTGAAGACAAACCTGCCAAAATGAAAAAAAGGGATGGAACTTTCCACTGTAACAGTGAAAGATGAGTGTGTTAATGCTGTTGGGGCCCTGATGGGACGTGCCACTCTCCTGTGATGGTTGGCTTCCTTCTGGGGATGGCAGGAGCTGCCAAACAGCCAATCCAGGGGCTGTCAACAGCCTCTCTGGGGCTTCAGCACAACAGCAGAACATGGCACATCATAGCAAATATTTCCAGGCAAGAAACCCAGCATAGCAAAGAGCAAATAGAAACACCTGAAATGTCATCAACTGGGGCAAATTATTTCATTTCATTTTTACAACTAAAGTTATCTCTGCAAGACAGAAATACAGGTGTATTAAACCAACTAACACCTCTGCTGTAGCTTAACTGATTAATGCTGGCTAATTACCCAGCTGGTGGGATCCACTGGTCAATGGAACTGAGATCTTATGACCCAATCTCATTATTTTGATTGCAACTTTTTAATTGAACTGAATTACTTTTCAAATTCATATGCCAGAAAGTCTACATGGGAAGTTAATAAATAGATGGCTATTATCCTCTGATGCTTGATAATTGCTATAGGTACCTAAACAATGTGGGGTTTTTCTATTTTAAAGCTGGCTACATTGGATTTTTTTCCTATAGACTGAAGTCCCCTGTGATTAGCCCACTTCTCTCTACAGCTATCATCAAAGACACTGAGAGACTCCATGTGCCTGAGGGATCCTGCTATCTTCAGTAAGGTTTAATTCTATTTAATTTCATATTTAAAGCTTCTGTGACCTTTTTCAACATTCAGATGATAAAAATACTTTCGCACATGCATATATCAAATGACATGTCCACCTAGGCTTGCTAATAAAACTGTGTTGCTCTGTTACTGCTGGCCCCTGGCTGTATTAGCTGTCTGCTTGCCTTATTTGTGAGTTATAAATAGCCAAAGACTGCATACTCACTGTCTGGTTACATTGGACAAACTGTGATTTTAATTCTCTCAAACAAGATTGTCTCCTGATGCAGGTCTGTCCTGAATGCTCAGTCTTACCTGTTTTCCATTATTTTTTGTGTTTCTTACATGGTCAGGAGATTCTTAAACAAAATTTCCTGACTGTCAAATATTCTAACAATTAGCAGAGTCACTAAAGGACATTTCCACCCTGTTAGCAAACTGCTCATTGCAGAGTAATCCTCCACACCATTTATTGTCTTCTGATTTGATAACATTTTATACTCACATTGCACAAATGAAAGGTATCTCTGTTTCTGACCTGGTCTTCTCAGCTCAACTTGTACCAAGAAGTTGTGAAATCATCTCAAGGCCCTGCCATACTAATTCCTCTGCAAATTAAAGACAACATACACCTGATTCCAAAAGGTTTCCAGCCTCAAGACAAAAATGTTTTACAGGTGAACTAAGGCAGACAGCTGAAGACTAGATCCAATCCAGGATTTAATTACCTAAAGAAAGGTTTAAATGGAGTTCTGCACCTAACTCTAAAACTGCAAGCTGAAAAACCTCTTCTCTCAAAGCTCATATATCTGGACATCTGCCTGTGTGACTGGGAAGGTCTCTGGGGTGGTATGAGGATGCAGAGAGCTGCATCTGCCCTTGGCTTCTCAGCATCTATTTTTCTGCAAAAGCTCAGTGCTCATGTGCTGTAAGGCATGCCCAGAGAACACCAAACACCTTCCCATACCATTGGCTCACACCACCTTGTGAGTCTGAGGAAAAGATAACTCCATTGTTTTAAATGCAGTAAAGTCCAGGGAGCCCAATGGGCAGCAGCAATTGCCAAAGCTCCGTGCAGGGAAACACAGAAACCTTCCTCTTCTGTACCCTCATTTCAGGAAATTATGTTGAAATGACTCAATGTTGGCCTTTTCTCAAAAAAAGAGAATGAGTTCCCCAAAATCTCTGTTCTGCTTAACCAGTTACCTAGTAAGTCATCTGGTCTCCACTAGCTTCCTGAAAAATATGTAAGAGGTACTTGAGTATTCATCTTGGAAGGACTTGCTTGGGATAATGAAGCCGCCTGGTGCTAAATCTAAAATCCAGACTATAGTGCCTCACATCCCTCAGAGAATTGCCCCCTTAGAAACAGAGAAGTTGATGTCCCCAAGCACAGTCCCAGAAAGTGCTGAGCTGCTCTTGTTCAGCAGGATATGGACTCAGAGGTCCCCAGTGAGACATTTCACCCCAGAGGACTATTAGTCAGGACCAAAAGCAAACCAAAGAAGTGCAAATATCTGCAGAATAAATTATAGGCATGATTAATGTGTGAAATGAATTAGAACGAGCAAGTTCCTCAAAGAAATTACAGCCTCTGGGGAACTCATTTACAATGGCCATGATGAGTAATATCTCACTCCATGTTTCCGTGGACTTCTATCTTCCCCTACAGTTACAATGAGTGTGAGAAAGATCATCTCAGAATTGCCATGTGTTTATACTGGCAGTAACTGGTGCTAGTTTCATCATTTTTACTAAGACTCATGTGGCATTTGTATTTTCTTCAGCCATACTGCCAGCAAGCTCACTCAAAGGAGTTCATCATCTCCAGGAATGCTTTTCCATGTATTTATGTGCTCGGTGGCAATCATAACTTGTGCTTATTTCCAATAGAGGACGTATGTTGAGCACAAGAGAAATCTGATGGACACCACAATTGTTTCATACCTGGACACAAATAAAAGTTGTGAATACTTGAGAGTTTTGGCTATGTAAAGAAACTACTCTGATCTTCTGCTGTGCAAACTTATAGGAATGGTGCCATCTGCAGAGTTCTTTTCATATCCTCATGTATTTCAACATACATCCCAACAACACAGCAAATTACAGTGCTTAGTAATGTGGTTTCTTTCTTTGTTTCAAGTACTATGCCATCATGTCAAGTGTTAACATGAAAATAGACACATTTTTTCTCAGTGGCATTAGTGGAAAAGTGAAGTTCCCCATTTTTTCCCCTTACCTCCTTATACTTTATTTGCTGTTTTCTTATCTGCAGTTGTCAGCCTGTAATTTGATACTTTTCTTAGAAATAATGGGTGTTGGATGTCATTCTTGTGGCCAGTTTCTTTGGCTTTCTCTGATGCAAATTGTTTTATACTATTTGCATTTATGAAGCAGTTTGATGCAGTAATTTCCATTTTCATACCCTCATTCACTCTCTCCATTTATTTTTTTTCTGTGGTGCTTGTTGTCTTCATCTAAAGAAAGTAAGAACTTCCATTAAATTTGGGCTTTTTGTGGATTATCTCCATTCACTAAAATATCCTTTCTGCACAATAATCCATCTTCGTTCCTTTTGATAGTTACCTGCCTAATCAAGCTTCTGATGTTTGTATTAAAATCCTCCCCAAAAATTTAACCATTGTGACTTCCCCCTTTATTCCCTTACTTGATGACATCTAGCACATAAAACTTTTAATCTCCCAAGTCATAATCTTTATTGCTATTATTACAATTATTATTATTTCCCCTTCAATATAGGCCTTTCAGTTTGTTGATTAATGCCCATTGCTGCTTCTGGAAATGCAGTTTGTCATTCCTGTCACCCCTCAGCTTTGTATGTTACCACTCCATAAGCAACCCAGCAGAAGACTAGGTGACCCAGGCTGCCTCGGACTGCACACAGTTTACATTTCATCTTTTAGAATCAAAGGTGTGATTTCTCACCCACATTTTTCACAGGATGCATAATCCTCGTGTAACTTCTGGTTTGTGCGATTTACAGCACACTCTAAAGTTAGGTAACTTAATAAGCTTCAAGAGAAGCACATCTTACATGGTTAATTTGATCAGACTAAAGGGTTATGTACAGTTTATAACACCATTCATCTAAAAAGTATAAATAATATACCCACCAGCCTACCCAGATTCACTGAAATTCATACAGACAACTGGGAAGAAAAGTAGGGACACACACTTTAATAGCCTTGAAGCAGAATTCACACAGAGATATCCTCTGGACTCTGTCAGGTGCTGCTTGGTACCCACCCTTCAGCTGCAGAGAAAAACAAAAGAAAAATCCACATGGGACACGTAGACAGGTGAACACCAGGGACAGCTTCCTGGGCCCTGAAATGGGGAATGATCATAATCCATGTGTCAGTGCACAGGTTGGAGTATGTTGAGGCAACACAACCCTTCTGTTACTCCTCAAAATGGGCAAGACAAGGGTTGTTACTCAAAGACAGTCAGGCACCAGGATCAGAATGGACCTTGCACCATCCTCAATAACATCAGTCTCAATGCTGATTAACAATCATAATAGTAGAGAGCACTTCAAATGTCCAAGTGGATTTGGAAAGGATACAGAGTAATAATTAATAACAGGGATAATAGTCAGCCTATGACTATCTGGATTAATTGACATTCCTTTGAATAACAAAGATGCCAGATCTCATTGCTCAAATCACTTTGTTTTTGGCAAACATAAAATCAAGAAGGATATATCTAAGCAAACAAATCTTGCCACCAGCAATAAAACCTATGAGCTACAGTGACTAGCAAATCTTACCTCTCAGCAGACCAGTTCTGGAACTATAAAGCCAGACTAACAATTACCTTTTGTTGTGAAGTGGGGAAAAGCACAGGAGGTTAATACACGATGGCATCTGGCCTCTTTAATCTCTCTTCCATATGCCCATGGCAAGTACCATACTGGAGAAGGGAATGGGCAGTCCAGTTTGGAAACAAAATCTCATCATTCATACAGAGGAGAGGAGTCATAACTCTTGCCTGTCGCTTCCGTTTCATAGCAGCTTCTCTTCTAGCTCATGCCAAGTACATCACGGCTGGATCTCAAAAGTCTGTTGTTTGCAAACCCAGTCGTTTTTTCACAGCCTGCCCTCAAAAAGAGACTTGGATTGATCTTTCAGATATTGTTCTAGGTATTTTCTTTTTCCAGCCCTCTGGAAACTCATTGAAGCCACTGTCATTTCATCTGCTGGTGCTGGAAACACAGTTGTATAGCCAGGGGATAAGGTGCCTCTAGAGCATGTCTTAAACCTTCCAACTGATCTTGACAACACACTGTTAAGTTTAACAACTGAACTAATCAAGAAAACTATTAAAATACAGAGTCATAGTGAAGTACTTAATCAGGAAGCTATTTAATACAAACAACAGCTTAAGGGAAAGAGTCTGCACCATATGCTGCAAGTGATGTCACCGAAAGCATATGTGTCTATTAGAAATGTATGCTCAGTTGCTTTGGTCCACTATTGCTGGGGAAAAAAACCAACCACACACACATGCTGCTGTTCCAAAAAAGCCCTAGTTTGTGTTCATTTTTCTAGGATGGAATATTATTTTCATGTGGCAATTCTCAACCCAAACTATATCTGAGAATCAAGAAGACAAACAAGATACGACCTGACTTTTGTGAGTAAATAAGAGTAGGTTCTGAATATTTGCTGGGGAAAAAAAGTGTTATCAGCAAGTCTGAATAATGAAGAAAGTGAAAAAAATGTGTTCAGAACCAGTTCTGAAAATAATGTGAGAAAATTTGATGAATATACCATTACTGAAATAATGAAGTATTACCTCCAGAGGGCTGGGAAAAGAGTGACCCGTTGCACTGTGTTTCCACACTGTGGGTTGGTGGTACAGTTGTCAGCTGATATTGTATGACCACAGTCCATACCTACTGCTGGTTCTACAGCCCTTGCCTGTAGCACCATCAGTTACTTGCCTGGGATGCTGCATTCCCAAGAAAAGCCTCCAGACTGGTTCCCAAATTTGCCACTAAATGGGTAATTTTAGCTGTACACGTCTGGTATTTCCCAGCTGTCTGAATCTTCAGGTGGGTTTATATTTATGGCCTCAGCCACTCAGTTCTAAAAGATTGAAATTCTCTGGTCTTCATTTCTGCTGCAAGTTACTAGAGAATTTCCTAATGCTGAGAAATCCCCCTTAGCGTATTTTAACCATCACAAGTAATCACAGAAACATTCATATGGTTATATCTTACTCAGTTATCCACTGGAACAGAAGAAATAATTGCACGGAAGCAATAAAAATTGTAAGGGACTGTACCCCCAGGAGCACAAGCAGCTGCTGCAGGGTGTATTGCCTGTAAATCATTGACAGAATGAAAGCAGTTGTCATGATTTTTTATGAAGTCATGGTGAAGTGAAATATAAAAGATATTGAAAACAGGTATAATTGAGATTTTTTTTAATCCCATTTAATTTAAAATTCATTTTTAGAGTAGCTATAATTCAGTAAGTTCTGCAAATACATTATACAGTGAAAGTATGTGTCCTGTGTGAAACTTCAGTATGGAGATTGCCATCTGGGCAAAACTGTGTTAGAAGCTCAATCCTGGCAGCTTAGAGCAGGAGCTTGACTGACACATGACATTTAAGACTGGAGGAAGGATGCCATTTATTGAATCACCAGCCAAGTATTGATGGAGCTTGACCCTACTTAGTTCATGGAGACTGAAGCAGCCACAAACTTCACTACAGACGTTCCCTACCACGACTGTGCTGATATGTCCTTTGGAGCCATGTTGAGAAAGGATTAAAGAGAGCTCCAGCATTTTGGGAATACCCCTAACAGCCCCTCAAGGCAGATTGACAGCTCCAAATCCAGGGTGTGAACCTGTGCTGGTGACTTTGAGTTCCTTCATAGACATCTCTTCGGCATTTTTTCTCCCTTGGTGGGTGACATTATTTTATTCATGTTTGTCCTGGCTGTTCGGTTTCAACCCAGGGCATGTTTTCCCCAAGAAACTGGATGGTGCAGAGGCTGTGCCACCCCATGATACCTCCTGTGCCCCCAGGGCAAGCAGAGCCCTCGATGTGATGTAGCAGGTACTCACTCCTCTACCCTTGCTCTTTTCTTTAAAAGGAAACATTAAATAATCATTCCCAGACTCTCAAAGGTATTTACACACCTAACTCTGATTTAACCACACCAGTGGCTGCCCCTTCACCCCCCCGTAAGCCCTGGGAGATGGAAGCAGCACTATAGAGAACACTTTTTTTTTTTTTTCCTTTAATCTACTCTATGGCATCTTGGCCTCAGCAGTGCATATAACTCATAAAAGCAGCAGCCTGTAATGGTACTGAGAAGTAGCCTTTGGGCTTCTACAGAAGAATAAAACCTTTCAGGAGAAAGAGCAAGTTTTCTCTGAACTGTATTTGTACCTTCTGGATAGCTATGGACAGAGCAGGGTCTCGATTTGTCTGAAAGCACTATCTGTACATTATATTCAACAGGACCTCCTGAAGACAGGATTTTGAGCAGATGAGGCATGAGGCAAACTACTGTGTAAGATGGCACATAGAAAGGATGCCAGCATCACCTGCAGTGATTGAATTTTAGAGCCCAAGGACAGCCATCCTCTTTCATGTCAGCAGGAGTGTCCTGGTTTGAGCCAGAAAAGAAGTGATCCTCCTTTCAGTGATTTTACTTTTCAGCCAAGTCTCTTCTAAGTTACTGCACTTTCTGAACTTAGTGGTATATTTTTGCAGACAGTGTCTGCTTCTAGCAGTGATAGTGCTCAATGTTTACAGTTACTACCAAGGATTGGGGTGTGAAAGGCTCTTGCTTCTACTTGCTCCTGTAGAAACAAGATAAATCTTTTGTGCCACATTGGGGTGCCAAAAGTGAAAGGATTGAAACTTAAATAAAAAAGTTCACACTTACAGGGAGAAGCCATCAGGTCAGATGACCTAAAACTGACCAACAAGTAATTCCATCCCATATACACCATATTCAGTATAAAGCTGAGGGATCACAAGGGTTAAGCTCTCTTCTTCATTGGCCATGATCTGAGAATGACTCTGGTCATTCTTCTGCCTTCACTCTCAATCTGTGAGTTCCTGATTCTGGTTCCCATCTTCCACTGAGTCCAGTCTGGGACTGCGCCAGTGACAGCACTGTAGTGTCAGTGGTGGCATGAGCATCGTCAGAGGAGTTCAATATTGGTTTTGTATATATTTGTGTCTATTTTCTTATTATTATCACCTTTTTTATTGTTGCTGTTTTATTAAAGCTCTTTTAGGTTTTATTTCCCAACACGTAAGTCTCTCTGTCCTTTATTCCCTTTCACACAATCACAGCATCACAGAATCACACAATCCCAGCACGGTAGGGGTTGGAAGGCACCTCTGAAGATCATCCGGTCCAACCCCCCTGCTCCATCCAGCAGGGTCACCCAGAGCAGGGGGCCCAGCAGCGCAGTGTCCAGGAGGGTTTGGAATCTCTCCAGAGAAGGAGACTCCACAACCTCCCTGGGCCGCCTGGGCCAGGCTCTGACACCCTCACACCAAAGAATTTTTTTCACCTGTTCAGATGGAACCTCCTGGGTTCCAGTTTGTGCCCATCGCCCTTTGTTCTGTCACTGGGAACCACTACAGAGTCTGGCCCCCTCTTGCTCCCCCCATTTAACTATTAATAAACATTTCCCTTCCCCTTATGGCAACTTCTAAGTTCTCAGGTATGGAAAAACACGAGTGACCCTTTCTCTTGACGGCTGCCAGGTCTAAGAGGTCACCGAATTCTTATTTTCACCAGGGTGCGGTTCGCAGCCCCCGCCGGGCTGGGACTGGATACGCGGCCCGCGGCCCGTCCGCGGCTCGACGACCCCCCCGCGTGGCCGAGGAGGGGGATGCGGGGACCGGGCCATAGGGGGGCGGGGGGCGGGAGGCGGGAGGCGGGAGGGGGGGAGTGAATCCGGGACCGACTCAGCAGAGTGTGGTGATGGCAAATGTGGTGGGTGAAGCGAAGCCCAGCTAGAGAGGGGGTGGCGCTGGCAAACAAGAGATGAAGGAAGGAGAAAAATTGAAAGCAACGCTTTAAAAACTCCTCGGAAACTTGAGGGGTTTTCCAAAGCATCACTTGAAGCAGCTGACCAGAGGTTGTACAAGGAGTTTCTGAAGGATCCCAGAAGTAAAAGGAGGTCTCCAGGGATGCCATGACAGTTCTTCAGTCACAGACCCATCCTGTCTCGTTCATCAGCTGCCTCCAAGGACTTGTGCATGTTCAGGAACAGAGGTCAAGCCTTATGAAGAGCGACAGAGGGATCTGGGGTTGTTCAGTCTAGGGAAAAAGAGGTTCAGGGGAGACCTCCTCTCTCTCTCCAACTCCCTGGAAAGAGGTTGGGGCCAGGTGGGGTCAGTCTCTTCTCCCAAAGAACAGGACAAGAGTCTGCCTCAAGTTGCACCAGGGGAGGTTTAGGTTGGATATTAGGAAAAAAGTTTTTCCCAAAAGAGCTGTCAAGGCCTGGCCCAGGCTGCCCAGGGCAGTGGTGGACTCCTTATCCCTGGAAGGACTGAAAAGCCGTGTTGTGCTGAGGGACATGGTTTAGTGATGGACTTGATGATCTCATAGGTCTTTTCCAACTTAAATGATTCTATGACCCTATGTTCAGTGCTGCAGTGAAGGAGCTTCAAAGCTTAACTTCCAGAGTCTAAGAAGACATTCTTCTTACTAACATAGCTAATCAAACATTACCAATTGCTAAGTAAACATTCCCAATGACTAAGTAAACATTACTGACATATTTCACACCGTTAAAGCTATCAAAACCCTGAAAGCATGTTTCTCCTCTTACAGACATCTGTGGGGTCTCCAGACACTCCCTGTGAAGCCTGGTACACCTGCTTTTACCCCTTGAAAATCATCTGATAAAATGGATTATCAGCCCTCCTGGAAACCTAACAGCTGCCAGCACAGTGGAAAACATACTCAAATTAGTATTAGGGCTATGGGAAATTCATCTGCAGGTCTTCCAGTGCAGTGAATCAACCCAGGGCTACACATGACATTATTAGCAGTTCAGAAAGGAACTCTTCCACATCCAGTATAAATCATTGGAAAGAAATCTGTTGATTCATTGAACCTTGGGCACAGCTCAAACACTTTCAGCTTGGAAGACTTATTAGGTCTGCATTTTCTCAAACTTTTTTGTAGCCTCAATTATATGCACTTGCACAAGTATTTTTACACAAAGGGGTATCTAGTCTCACTCAGAGTTTTGTCCAGTTAGCAACAACTTACTACATAATTTTCTTTAAAGGTCACTTACAACCCAAAACATTTTATGATTTTATCATTATCCTATAGGATATAGGATAGGTGAGCTTGAGTGAATCTTGAAAAAGGTGTTTGAGGTGGACCTTGTTTCCCTGAAAACAGGAAAAACAGGCTAAGATGTTCCTAGAGTGTTGCTAAGTCCTTCTTTTAATCGTACACGTTTCCTTGTTATGTCCTTAAGATGCTTCCATCATCCTATTTGAACTCGCCAAAGAAATACTTTCAGAACTTTAGGAAAAATAGTATGAATAAATATGGCTCAGCCTAAAAGGGAACTGCTGACTCACACTAGCACAAGCAGTGTAAAACTTACTCCTAAACCAGCAGCAAGGAAGACAGCAAAGCCACATGTGGCACGAGCAGGGATCGCAGCATCCATCTAAGAAGGCTCTTACACCAAAGAGACTATCTCACATTCTCATTAAAGACAGGAATATTTCCCTATCAATTTTACATTTACACTGTATTTCATTTTGTTGTGGCAATCTTTTTCAATTTTTAGCATTTGCTTTTCAGAATGTTTCATATCTTGAATAAAAAATGAAGTAATAATATAAATCAAACTAAAAATGGCCTGTGCTTTTCCTTTCCAGATGCATCTGTCTGTTATAAGTTTAGTGTTACTGATCTAGTAGTTATTTTAACTGCTGCTTGGCTTCAGCCCTGTTGATGTATTGGTTATTTTTATATATGGTAGGCCATTTGTGTGACTGATTTTGCAATTCATGCTGCCTGCTGAAGGACATCCCTTGAAACAGACCTCATAGCTGTATTCTCAAGATGAAAGCAATTGGACAGAAGTACCTTTCTGAAAAGAGGGACCTCTATTACATTTATATTTTTTTTTCTGAATTGCTTGCTCAAGCCAATTGGTTGGGTTATTGGAAGAAATGAAACAGGGAAAAATTGATAGGATTCAGGTGTCGGTGTATGGCATTAAAGCTATTTCTTATCCTTAGCAAATGGTGGCTGTTGGATCAAATTCCAGTATATGGCCCAAATATAGTACAAGGGAGAAAATGATTATGCTTATCATGCTAGCAGGAGGTTAGGGGAGGTGAAAACAAGTGCATCAAAAAAGCACAACCAAATTACAGAGGGTGGTTATTTTAAGCCGCCAGTTGCTGTCTCCCAGCCCGTGGAAGAAGGATGCTGCAATAACTGTAATTTCACAGATAAGTTGTATTTTAGGGACATTTTAGGTGTCAATATGAAAAATGAGGAGCCAGGCAGGAAAATATCAAAGGCTGGCAACAGAAATAGACTTTACATTGGCAAGGAGTTTTGTGTAGCTTTTCTGTTAAGACTCTTATAGGGTGTGAAGATGTGACCAAAAGGCATCCTAACTTCAGTGAAATCATTCATTTAAATACATATAACCTGTGTGTTAAGGATCTACAGTTATGATTCCTCAAGAAGTGTGAGCAGGTGTAGAAGTGCTTGCCAAAAATTACGCCATGAATGTCACCAGGACTCGGTCTATATGAAGTTTTTGGGGTGACAGGACCTGATTCTATGGGATGTTGAAAATTTATGAACTTCTTCACTGAATGAACAGCTGCACTTCATCAGGGCAAAGTTTATTGATATTATTATCCTTTCCCTAGTAGAGACTTGTAGCAGATGCTTAGGGAGGAACAGGATAACTTATAGTGAAATGTTTTGGTGTATTCATTACTCCAAGGGGATGGTTAGTGACATAGAGATTTGCTGAGTCAGACTTAGAGATTATGTATTTGAAGTACCAAATGGGTTTTACTTCCATGAATTTTCCCAAATGCTTCTGGAACCTGGTAACTCTATGAGCATCCATGTGGATTAACTGCACTGGGTGAAGGACTATCTCCCCTTTTGCTTGTTTTAAACCTGTCTCTTGATTTCACCAGATGCTCCTTAGCTTTTTCACCCTCTATCAACATGTGCCAACACATCTTGTACGTGTGTTGAGCTGTATCTTGTTCTTAGGCATCTGGTTGAGGTGTACTTGATGGAGACCTTGGGCTGAACAAACCCAGTCAGCTGAGCCCGAGCTCAGTAGAGACTAAGGTACCACTTTGTGGTTATGGGGAAGAAGGCAGCACCGAGGTATCTATCTGTGCTGATGACAGAGTATTGTAACCCTTCTTACAAGCAAGTTCAGTAACAGAGAGAGGTCAGAAAGCACAGATTGCTCTGTTATCCCAGGTGACATATGAATGCATTTTTAACATTTCTGTTCGCTTCGGTGACTGCAACTGTTCCTGTCAGATGTGGACCAAAGTAAACAAGCCCAAAACAAATAAATACATAGCATTTAGAAATTACAGTTGTTTTCCAAATTGTTTATAGAAGCTCACTTTGAGACACATCCATCTGGATGCACAAAGCACAACATCTGTGTGCTTCAAGGGAAGTGAATTGATTCTGAAAGGCAAACATGAAACAGCAACCCCAGCAGACTTCTTTGTTTTGTTTTCCTAATTTTCAGGGTTTAGTCTAAGAAACAAGTGTGGTTATGGGGCTATTCAGATTGAAGGTTTTTCACTGGACCCAGCTCCAGCTGCAACATGCTCAGAGAGATTTCTTATACGCAAATCAAATGTGAGTCTAACAAATTTCACACTACCAGGACCAGTTTCCCACTGTGACCTCAGATAAGACTCCAAGCCACCAGACCTGTTCCTAAAGTATCATTCCTGTCACTCAAGCAGACTGATAACTTCCCCAGTCAATTGAACCCTTTATAAAGCTTTTTTGTGGGGGATTCATTCTACTTTGCTTCAGTCATTTCATGGCTGCTACTGTCACATTTCATCATCAGGATGCCTGAGGGACTGGGTTTGAGTTGCAAAACTGAGCGTGATATAAGACATTTTCATTGGTCAAATGTGAATAAAGATGCTAATCCAGAAGGCTGTGAAACACCAACAGCCCAGTTACAAGCTCTGTCTGAACACTCACTAAATTCACAGGAAAATGCCAGCTTATGTCCATGCACAGTGGATTAGAGCTAATTATCTGATACTCTACAGCATCTCTGAGTTTCTTTTTGGGACGTGAATGTTTTGTGACTGCTAGCCAAGAAAAATATACAAACAAAGCAGCATGAAGAAACAATACACAAACTCAGCCATAGATTATACAATTAGTTTTGTTCATCTAAGAAAAAAAATGCCACTGTGAGGTGGTTGGACTTGGCAGTCTTAAAGGTTTTTCCAACCTGAAAGATGCTATGATTCTATTAATACTCAGCATCAGTTCCCACTAAAATGAAGACTGATGTGATTCTCCAGTGAACTGACTAGTTTATCAAATACCTAGTTTAAGTGAAAGGTATTTTATATGTGAGTCACTGGGTATTTTTAACACTGTGTCATTTTGTTCAATAATCTACTCTTACCCTTTTAGAAGAAGGCTTTTTCTTTCAAAATCCACTTTGAAGAGAACTTACAAACATACAAGATTAAGTGACTTTAGATTTTATTGTGAAGTCAAACTGATAGATGGATTCTTCTGTTATGGGGCAGAGAAGACAAGAAGCAAGGATGGGGTGGTTCTTACAGTGCATTTATGATAATTTGCTTGAAAACTGCTAATAACAAAATACTATATCTAAGTTCCAAAGACATTTGCATGTTTTCTCTACAAAAACTTTCTTTATCAGGCTCACATGTCACCAACCCACAGGATAGGGAGCCCATTTGAAGTAGGTTGAACCAGATGGGGAAATCTCACATACCGGCTGCAGCAGATGGGAGATCAGGAGAGAGATCCCACAGAGACCCTCCATCTCAAACTCCCCTTCCTTTCCAGAAGCTCTGTTTTTTTGCAGCCTGACCAGATGGTATGTAAAGCTCTCAGATACAGCAGCTATAGGGGTTTGAGAAAAGACAGGCAAGTAGAAGTTAAAGGTGAGCTGCTTGATGTCCATTGTTCTAATACAGTCCATCCCTAAGAGCTCATCAGACACCAGTATCACACAGGAAACACTTCATGGGCATTTTCAAGCAGGTGCAGAATTAATCTTGTGAATTTCTTAAATATCTAACCCAAAATTAACTAAGATACTTTGGCATTCCTGTGCATTTCTGTGTGCTCTGGATAAGTTGTTGGCAGAGCTGTTCCCAACCTTATCCCAGGTACCTTATTCTCAGAGCAGGAATTCCCTTCCACCTAGACAAAGCATTGCTGGGCTACAGCTTTACCTGTCTTACTGACACCATGTGTTTACCAGTATATTCACGTCCTGGCTTCACTGGGATAGAATCATAGGCCAGCCATGGTCTGCAGGCTGTTAGCAGTTAGGGGTCATCCAAGGCAGTTGAGCTGAGTTGACTACAGGTGTGTCCCATCCCATAAATACCACACTTGAGCTAAAAGGGGAACTCTGTTGAGGATGGAAGCCCTTTTCTCCCTGTCTTCCCTCTCCCCATCCTGAGGGTTATCACTTCATGAGGGCTTTGTTTAAAATTCTGTTCCTAAGGACTGCTTTCCTGTTTATTGTGACCATCATACATTCACTGGGCTGAGTATAATTTTTGTATACTTTACATTGGCATGTGTTAATATTAATTTTGGTGTTACATTAAATCTGTTTTCATTTCAACCCACAGGTCTCCTCTCGTTTTCCCAGTTCCCTTTCTAGGCTGAAGAGGGGTTATTGGGTGATAGAACAACTGCCACAGTTTAGCCTCAGATACGGGCAAAGAGTAGATAATCACAGAAGAGTAGGGGTTGGAAGGCACCTCTGAAGATCATCTGATCCTACCCCCCTGCTCCATCCAGCAGGGTCACCCAGAGTAGGGGACCCAGGGTTGCAGTGTCCACGAGGGTTTGGAATCTCTCCAGAGAAGGAGACTCCACAACCTCTCTGGGCAGCCTGTGCCAGGCTCTGACACCCTTACAGAATAGAAGTTTTTCCTCCTGTTCAGATGGAACGTCCTGGGTTCCAGTTTGTGCCCATTACCCCTGTCCTGCCACTGGGCACCATTGAAAAGAGTCTGGCTCCATCCTCTTGACATTTTCCCTTTAGATATTGATAAGCGCTAAGAAGATCATTTAAAATGTTGGAAGTTCTATAAAAGGAAATAATTGTGAATTAAAGATGTGCTGTAATTAATTTTTCAGATAAGTGGAGAAGTCTTCATATTAAATTAAATACTGAAATGAAACAAAGCACAAGTAAAAAACAGGAAAAAAAGGGGGGGGGGGGAAGATGCTTATTTGTTCTTTAAGAGCCAAGCCCTTGCCCAGGTTTCTGGGGTACCGTTGGGCAGCCCCCGTGCACTGCTCCCTCCTGTCTCTAGAGGGCTGCCTTAAACCACAGAAAAAGTGTCAGAGCAGTCGGTTTTCAGCACTTTCCTTTTTACCTCAGCTCCTGATTTATGCATCATCATCAACGAGTTCCCGTCGCTGTATGAATTAGTTATTGTCATGAGCCAGAAGCAAAGGTCCTTTGGAAGGAGGCTGTTGTCTGCAGCTCTGATCTTTGATTTCTGTGATGCTATACAAGTGAACCAACAGTACCACGCTGAAAATTAATACTAAATCTCCTTGACATTGTACATTTAGGCTCTGAGCAGTGCAAAAGTGAAGGTTTATAATCTGGCAGTTTTTCATTCCACAGCTACCTGACTGAGAAAGATTAAATCAGGAACTCTGAGAAACATAAATGAAGCTCAGAAGTTGGTACTTGCATGTGTCTGTAATACTTAGAAATCAAGAAATGAACAGTCAGAAAGAGTTAAATTACTCTACCATAAGTGTGTCACTGTCCAAAATGATGCAACATTATAGTTCATTGTCACTGCATAACAAAACAAATGGATTGTGTAATAGTGTATATTCAAAATGTCACGTTTTAAAACTTAAAATGATACCTTTTATTTTAATTGCTCCATTTTTTAATATTGAGGGATATAAGTTTCAAGAGTTGAATTTTTAAAACAGAGTATAGATTAAGAAGAAAACATGAAACAATAACATCCAGTAAGGATCTTTACTCCTGAAGTAGTTTATGTTGAAAACAGTTTTGTTTTGTAAATCTGATGACAACAAAGAACTGGCTCAGTTTTAAAGTACAACAAATTCAGTATTTTTCCAGTTATGGGAAATGCTTACTGGAAGCATGCCAACTTTTTAATAATTTGCAGCAAACTCCAGTCTCTGTAGCCTCCAGATTAGTTCATGAGCTGAATCACAGGGAAAGCAAAATAAATTGTTGTACTTGTGTGAAAAAAACCAAACAAACAAAAAACCACAAACCCACAACAAATCATTAATCAAAACTTTGAAGATATGTGGAAGGTTCTTCTGAAATCTGCCAAAGAAACCTTGCTAGAGCAAACTGCCTTCATGATTGTTGGGTTGCTATTGAAAATCAGATTTTATGTCATTACCATGCTTAATAATACTGTATAGTAGGCTTGGGGGAGAAGGGAGGGGTAAGAACCCTTGGAATGCTCAGCTTTGGCTTGTGTGCTCTCAGACAAGGTCATGAGCTGTGAGCACCCTCAAGCATCCAGCCCCATTTAAACCAGGACCTCCTGCAATTCAGAAGAGCAGTACTATAGGAATATATCAGCATTTCCATGGGTAAGGCTTCCTCTGCTGAAGCCCTACTGTGTGATCCCAAACACATCACATGCACACACATGCTATTGAACCCTCCTGCAGACAGGCAAGTCCACCAGCTTGGCTACTTGAGACTCTGCAAAACCAGAGTGGTTTAGTGGCCTAACACTCAAGTAGCCTGGTCAGGCCTATAGAACAAAGTCCCCCCTAAAAGCTTGTAAAGTAAAATGCCCTTGGAAGTCTGTGGATCACGGCTGCATTCAAAACTCCTTTAAAACTAAAAAAACCCCTCATTCTTCTCCTTTTCTGTGCTTCTTTTAACCATATAGCATTTTTTTGTTTCTCCAGGATCAAGCATCATCTACTAGAGCACACTGATTTAAGGGTATTTTCTTCCCTTGAGTGCTCGACCAGCCAGCCCACTGTGTTCCCTGGCCCCATCTGAGCCAAGCCCCTGAGATGGGATTAGCCTCATTGCCTGAATGTCCCCTTGTCCCTGCTGGCCATGCTCTGAGGATGGGGCTGCATCTCACCTGCGCTCCCTCCCTGGGGGTCGGGTTGAATCAAAGAGTCGTGACACAAAGAGTGGCGTGGAAGCCCTTTAAGGACCCTAACATCTTTAGGGGGTTGAATGATATGTTCCTATGTGCAAGGTTATATGCTACAGACACAAACACATCAATTCAATTTACAACTATTCCATTTATTATGCAGCATTTAACCAAGTGCCAACAACTGGATGGGGGGTAAGGGGGTTGGGTTTACTAAGCTGCTGTGAAAATGATAGGAGAGGAATCAAATGTATTTCCTGGCTTACCTGAACATAGGATATGATTTCTCCAAGTACTGTCACCAGTGTTAAAAATATGTGATGGGCTATATCAGTAAGAAGCATCTTCAAAGAGGATTAAAGGTTCAGCTTATTTTTTTTCTTTGTTTGAGGCAATAATATATTGAATTCTTTTGGAGTAATTAAACTTGATACTGATCCAGCTTTTTTTTTTTTTTTTTCTTCCTCCCTCTTCTTCTTTTTGGGTACAATGCTTCTTACAGTTTATAGCTAATTGGCAGGTGAGCAAGATAAGTAATACTGAACATCAATTGATGCTGTTACCGCCTAAGGGGGAGACAGGCAGCCTGTTGTACAGGAAGAGGCTGTTCAAACACATATAGAAGATGAGCATAATGAATTTTCACCTGAGGAGATAATGCAATGACTTAACCTCCTGCAAGACATAAGACCTTGGTGTTCCAGGAAATTTCTTATTGAGAAAGTGTTTCAGAGATGACAGCAAAGCTTCTTTGTGGCAACCCAAACACTAAAAAGCCTGTAGGTTGCTTTGCTACTTGGTTGAAATTACAGAATCAGACCACTTGACTTGCATTCAGACTTTGATAATCCCTGTGGAGCTTTAGCCCCTGTTTGTCATTAGCTGACTGCATTGACAGACTCCCCTGCTTGCCCTCCCTATCTAAAACAGCAACAAAAAAACTCCTTTTCATCAAAGAGAGCTTCCTTTCAACTTTGATCATATTTCTTGTGGTGCTCAAGCCTGTTGCTAAGAGAAAATATGGTCGTGAGGAATGGGCAAATCATTATTATAATTACTCTTGTTACACCCCAGTGAGAACAAGCCTCTCCTAGCACTTGGCTGAATCATATCACAGCGTATGCTTTAATTGATAGAGTTAGTGACAGGCCTGCTGGGTTTGGAGCTGCAAGAAAGCCCAGTCACAACATCAGCATGTGGTGCAGGAGCTTGTGCCACCCTGGCTGCTGCTAGCAAGGGTATTAAGCCTCCTCTGCCAGGTAAGGAGATGTGCACTGCACTGTCTGCCAGCAGTGTAGATTTTATTGCATCAGCACACTGGTTTCAGTGAGCTTGGTACCAGCCAGCAAGGAGCATAAAGGTTTGTAGCTTGTGCTAAAATATCTGATTCTGCTGGGCCAGTGTGCTTCCCAGTCTGGCCCAGCTGGGCAGTGTTGATGGTTGAGGCAGAAGCAGGAGCAGAAAATGGCTCACTTGAAGTCATCCAATTGAGCAAATAAGACCCAAGTCTTCTGTCACTTGTTCCACTGGCCCAACCACATTCCCCAAGTGATTTTATTTATTATCCTGGAATCTTTTCTAAAAGTTAAAACAAAGAATAAAAAGCAGTAATGAATACAGAGACATAAAAAGAGACCAAGTAGCAACCTTTTCCTGTTCAACATGCTCTAGGTTTCCTGTGCAACTTCCTCTGGGTGACCCTGCTGGAGCAGGGGGGTTGGACCAGATGATCTCCAGAGGTCCCTTCCAACCCCCA
>JANIJG010024656.1:0-31562 GCA_024611175.1 Megaceryle torquata
AAAAAAATCGGGGGGGGGGGGGTGGGGATAAATAAATAAAAAGGCAGTGAATATGTCAGATATTAGATTCATTGCATATGAAATCCTAGGCAGAGCAACAACTCTCACAGTTGGATCATGACTTCAGCTCTAAAGAATGAGGTGCTTGAGACTATGCATGAGAAATTTTCACCTATACTTCCTATTAACTTTTGTATGCAAATATTGCTATATGATATTTAAAAAATAACATCATTATACATACATTCAGGAGTAAGTTAAGAAAGATAATTATGAGAGGATGAAAAATTATCTTATTCAATCTGCCCTAGAATGGAAATTGAAATTGTTACAACTTAAAATTTTATGCAGGTTTTATTAGACTCATTAGAAACTTCTCAATTAAAAACAAACAAAACAAACCAACAAAACAAACAAAACCAAACAAACAATCAAACAAACAAACCCAACCACAAAACAAAACCCAAAAAGGACAAAAAAACCCGAACAAACCCCAAATCAAACCAACAAAGAAACAAAAAAAAACAACCACGAAACAAAACCCAAAAAGGACCCAAAAAACCCCAAACCAAACCAACAAACAAACCAACCAACCAACCATGAAACAAAACCCAAAAAGGACAAAAAAAACCCCCAAACAAACCCCAAACTAAATCAACAAACAAACAAAAAACAACAAAACAAAACAGGACAAAACCAACCAACCAACCAAACCACAAAAACACCCACAACTTTCCAGCTACGATGGCTGGAGATAGAATCCAGAAGGTAAAGATGTCATTTAGATCTTACTGGCATCTTACGTATTTAGGCTGCCTTTTGTTGTTTATACATTGACTCCTATTTGACGCTGTAACTAAATAAGCAGCTTTGACAAGGACAGCTATACTCTCTCTAGCTGCTGAAGGGTACGTTATGCTAGGAGGACTCACAAGAATAGAACTATGGGCAATCTCTATTTGCTTCCTAATAGGTGAGCTGCATGAAGTGAATATATATTTCCAACCAGACAGCAATTTCAATGTTTAATTCTAAAAACATGTTATTATAACCTCTTTCAAACACCTACTAAAACACTGATTATATTGCTAATCATAATGTTAGTGATACCATATTTCAGTGTGTAGACACTCCAGCATGATTAAGACCGCTGACAGAAGCATGCATAGCCTTCAAAATCTTCGCAGTATCCTTTGATTACTAGTTACTTTCTAAGACCATGTTAAATTATTCCTTTCTTAGATTTAGTTCAATGACTACGATTCATTCATTCAAAATGTTTATCTCAAATCTTTCTCTACAATCTCAAGTGTCCGTTTCACAAAACTAACCACTTCATTCAATCTTTATTCCCTGGAATTTTCCATTAATTTAGCCCATAATGCTTTGGTTCTTCCCAGACACGCTTAAGATCTCGGTATCTTTTTGCAGAGAACATTTACTACCTTACATATGGTCAATGGCTAATGCAAGCATTGTCTAAATACAATATTACTCACGGATACGAACTTAGTTCTCTGGTTTGTGTACCTCTCTTCTCCCATCTGCCTGCCTTCATTTGCTTTTCCCAAGTAAATAGAAACAAAATAGCATTTAATTACATCTTTTATTGTTTTACTGAGTCAATCCAGTGTTTCACCTTTTGATATTTTACTATGTCATTGTCTAAAAACAGGAACAAGCTTAATAAGCACTCTCTTTACTGGCTTTTGTACACTTAACAACTCATTTAGTCAAAGCCTAATTTGCTGCTGTCTGTTGAAGTCCAAGGGAATAAAACATTTTGTTAAAACTAATCAAGTGCCCATCTGCTTCCTGCTTCAAGAATAATTTATCCTCAGCTAGATAATCTTGTCCTTGTTTATTTCTTAAACCTTCAGACTAACATATTGATTGTGTAATTGCTGAATTCTACAGGATTATAATTTTGACAGAGAATTGATCCAATCATTTAAGAATAGGCTGATATATTTTGGACACTTTCAGGCCTCATGCAGGGGCCTGTGCAAATTGAAATGTTCACTTTTTCTTAAAAATAATTCAAGATGGCTCAGAATATTTCAGTTATGCTATTCCGTACTAATTTAGCTGAGACTTCCCAGTGTTCAGTATATCCTATATTTCAGAATTCAAAGAGGTAGCACAGTTTTCCTGATCCCACATCTAGTGACGTCCATGAAAATACAGAAACGAAGACTAAAATGACTAGGGCCAAACACAGTACAAGAGAAAGGATTCTGGCATTTAATTCTAAATCTAGCTATTCCCATATAAGAGCAAGTATCCTTAATATGTTATCTATGTATTAATAAAGAATTTTTGTTAAAATCATTTGCTTGCAAGAAGATTTCAGCAAATCATTCTAGAGGATGATTAGGATGATGGGGAAATAAATTCTTTATCTCTGCTGACAAAAGTTGGTTTTGTAAGGTATTGATCAAATTCTTCAACTTTGTTTACACTGTATCAAAACAAAACAAAACAACATGTATGTAAACGGATTGAAATCCAAAAGCATTTAAAAGAAAAGCAGATTTCTCAGTGGCCATGCCTAAAAAACAGATGATTTTTTAGGTAAATTTGTTTCTCTAAGTTGAATCATTTTTAACATTTTACTGTTTAAATGGTGAAATAAGGGTGAACATTACATTACGATTTTGATAATCCACTTCTGTTCCCCCTTTAACATGACTGGATGTCATTCTCAAAAACAGAAGAAAAAATCTAGATAAACCACTGGGGTTTTCAGTCTTTCAGGAAGTCACAGCAAAAAGAGGCAAGTGACAGATTAAAAAGGAAGGGTTGGAAACCTTAGAGTGTGTTAAAACTTCCTCCTTTCATTTCTTTTTTCAGCCACAGTGCTTTCTGAGACCTCATGATTAGAAAATTCAGGCCACTGCAGCATTCACTACCTAGGTACAGCATTTACATTTCATTTTCTCTTATCAGAATCAGACTAAGTAATTACTTCTGTGTGTAGGGTTCTGGTTGTAAGGAGTTTGGTCTCACTGCAAGCTGGTCGATTTAACTGCCTATGCACTAGGGTCCTGTTGAGAGGTTTTAGAAAGCCTGTCATATTCCATTTATACTGTACATTCGCTGGTGTAAAAGCCCCAGTTTGTGAATTAAGAATTTACTTTTAACTAGCATTCATGTAAATAAAATTTGCTCCTGGAAATTAAACACTAAAAGAAAGAATAAAAGGCTTTGGGGGATTCATGAATACTAATCTGATGCAAAATAATGGTCCACCTCCTCTTCAGAATAGAAATCTAAAAATTCATAATAATTACTTACTTCTTATCATTTCTTATTCAATATATTAATTCTACAAGGACTTAACTACATGCTGTACTTTGTAGGCTAAAGAGGTTCCAGTAGAGACACTGATTAATGGAGAGTTAAAGTCTGAGAGAAAATCCTGGTGTAGAAGAAAATGCACAGTAGCTGACATTAGACTATCTTGCCAGAAGCCTCAACTTCGCCATATATGTTTGTATAGCTAGATACAGTCTTACATGAAATATTCAAGAGCTAACCTGAGATCTAATTGTGAATGCTGGAAATTATCAAAAATCACCTACATGTGCTGAAAGCCCATGCCTTAAAATATTAAATAGAGTGAATTAATAGTAGAAGGAAATTTTCTGTGGAGAGTTCAACAACTCCAACTCCAGTGTTATTCAGCAAAGGAGGAAATATCTGCAACAAATAACAAATAGTCTGCACCATCAGCAGCTGGAGGAACATAAAGAAAGGGGCTATACAAATCATTCCTTTGTAGCATCCGCTGAGAGGAGAAAAACTTACTGACAGAGTAGGAAAATGCTTACAGATTTCTGACATTCAATAGTGTTGGGACAACTGAGATTCAGAACTGAGTAGTGAACATTTGTGTACACATTTGACAGATCCTACTTGTTTGCCAGTGAAAGAATTCATCAATACTAAATATAACTCACCACAATGATAATCATCTTAGCTAATTTTGAAAGCAATCCTGGCATGCATCTATATGCATTGCTTTGAAAGAACTTTCTAAAATAGAAGCTTGCTTTATATGACAAATAGTGAAAGATAAATATACGATGCATCCATGTGTAGTATAAATGTAGATAACCTGGAGAGATTTTTCAATAGGCATTTTTTAAATTTAACATCATCTGATTTTCAAAGGCATATGAAAAGATAAGAACTAATGAGCATCTCAAGGTAAGAACTAATGAGTGTCTCACAATAAAAAGATGCAAATTGTGTGACACACTCATCGTGACAGTTTTAAATAGCAGCTGACCATTATATCCTGGATAAATAGCCATGTATTCAAATGTACCTTACTGACAGATACAGTGTGCTGCTCAGTTGTGCAACAGGGCAATGAATAAACAAAAGAAAAACCAAAACCAAAACCAAGAAAAAAAAAAAAGAAAAAAAAGAAAAACAAACAACTAAAAAAGCAAAGAAACAAAAAACAAAGCAAAACAAAAAAAAAAAATTTGAGCATATATCTGGCATCAAAAGAATGGCTCTGTGGGATACAAACCAGTAAAACATGGGGATGAAATGAATTGGAACTGAGTCTATTTGCATTATGGATTGAACACAATGTGCTCAGTAGGAAAGCAAGCAACACTTCACTGAACAATAGCAAAATAAGTTGAATATCACAGCAATGTTTTTATGAAATGAGCTTTTGTTGGTTTTAAACACCTCAGCCATACTTTTTTTCACCAAAACTTGTAAAAAAAAAAAAAAAAAAAGAAAATCCTGGTTTGCATCTCTATTTTCAAGTCATTCCATAGTTCTAAATGTGCTCAAGTGCTATAGAAAAGTGACAGTTCTTATAGCTTTTCAATTACAGATTTGCTTTGAAATTTTACAAACAACAGGCCCACTACTGTGCTCTCACTTCTTCTAATAAATCTCTTAGATTCAAAGTCTGTGCTCATGGAGAATCAATTGATGCTTTTGTAGGAATAAACACTTAACATGAAGAAGGCTAAAGAAATCCAGTTTGTTTAAATGCCATGCCATTTTCACAGACTTAGAAGAATGGAAAAAGAATGTTTTATCTTAAAATGTATCATAATAAATAATTAACATAGCACATGGGGAAAAAAAAAAAAGAGATATGAAAATTTCCTATTTGTTTGGAAATGTCATGGCATATTCTGGTGTCTTCCTTCTATATTACTCCCAACACATAAAATGAGATCAGCTTACTAGTGATTGGAATTTTAAAGCCATCTCTGGGACTGAAATTGGTGGAAATTTAACACTGAAATCAACACATGCAGAATGAAACAATTAAATAAAAAAACAACAACAAACAAACAAACCAAAATGAGTATCTAAACCCTATGTTGGTAATTTGTAAAACAGACTAAAGTATAGAAACCTCTTCCTTGTATATTAGATATTTTACTACTGCTCTTACTGTCAAGAGGGATGATACTGGTAATGCTCAGATGTGAACTCTGCCTTTCCTCAAAAGATATACAGAAGACATATCTTTCATCTTCCACCCTGAAAGAGATTTATGTAGAAGCTAAATGCTATATAGACTTCTACTTCTGTAAGACATAAATTTCACTGAAGGAAAGATCTGTTGAAAAAGGTTGTCATTTGTTTACATACTTATCAGAAGAAAACTATATCTGAAGAAACCAACTGTCCCCTGATATTTTGAGTATTTCACATGCCTGACATCATCCCTGGTACTGCACCACCTACCTTGTTTGGCATCTATAAATGCTGAGAAAATGTACAAAAGGAATCATCCTAATTTTTAGTACAGCAAACACATGAAGGAATAAAATCCAGAGTCCTTTATGTACTTTAGTGGTCTATCTGTACAACTAGAATTTTTTAAATTATTTTCATTAATGTTTAAGAGATCATGATCCTTCCTTATCTAACACCTCCAGGGCTATACATGTTTCTAAACAGTATCTGCCATATTTCAAGTGTCCTTTTGAACAAAATTGCTACTTCTAAACATGATTTATGAGAATTTTTTGATCTGGCTCCCAATCCCATATATTAAGAAATCCATTTCTTTTAGCATAAGGTAATTGGTAACACAGTTTAACAGTCACTCTTTACTCATATTTCTATTTACTCATATTTGTATTCCTCCACTTCCCATTTCAAGAATTGGTTCAAAAAGCTTTTCAGATACAACATCTGTTTCTTTACACTGACTTTTTTTTTGTACATGCAAATCTGAAACATAGGAACAAAACTGTATTGGGCTGTTTGAGCACTAATGCAATTAACACCTTCATGATTTTAAGATTTGCACCATGTTGTGCTACCATTCTATGGTGACCTTTTTTTAAAGGTACATTTTTACATCATTATCTTACTGTGTAGCTGGATACGGTGATATTAAACAAACAAAAATAACCAAACCCAAACAAAACCAGCAAAAAAAAAGCCAAAACAAAACAAACAAACAAAAAAAAAAAGCAAAATCAAACAAAAAACCAACCAAACAAAAAAACACAACAAAAAACCCCACCAAACCTGACAAAACAACTACGATATGAGAAAATAAGCTTTTTTGTCTCAATATTTTATGTTTTTAACAGCTTCCGTTCAATTGCAGGAGTTAGCCTTCCGGTAGTGACTAGTAAATACGAAATAATATTTTAGTAATGATGTCAGTCTCACAACTATTCTAAGTGAGCAGAAGTCTTGATTTATTCTTAGCCCAGTATAGTCTTAAGTATAATATTCTTTATTTTGTTTTAAATACTTGTGTGTGTAGAGAGAGTATTTTTTTGGATCATGGAAGCAGTTACCTTTCCCCTATAAATTAATGGTAGAGTTTTTGGTTCAAAGGACATGATACCAGAATCTTTTTAATAGCTTGTCTAAAACTTTTCACTAATATTATACACAAACATAATGAACTAGTACATTCAGTAGAGATAACTACCAAGACCTATGGAAGTATTTTCTGATAGGATGATCTTGCAGGATTTTCCCCAGGAAGTTCTTTATGACTGCTCCTAAACTACACATGCATAATTGTGATTCTGTTAAAAATAGTATTTTAAAGCATCGCCTGGTTGACTGCCAAATAAAAACTACAGGTTTTGACATAGTGAATCTACCCAATACGGTTATTTCCCACTCTTTACCCATGTCTTTTAAACTTCAAGTGCTGAACTTTTAACAGATATAAATTGCTGTCAGTAGAAGTCACAACAGCTTGTGCCAATTGAAGATTTTACCCTCTATACCAGTTCCCTAACTCAGAGTAAGCAGTATAAATACATATTTATGACAAAATATTGAATTTAGGCCACGTTGTAAAAACTATGGACTTCGTGCAGTTAGAACATTTTCTCACAACCCTCCTTACAGCTTTCTTTTCATTTCTTCTTATCATCTTGGCTGAAGCATTTATTCCCCACTCCCTCAGTGACCTTATGGCAACGGTACTGAACATAACCTATTAAGGCAGCCCCAAACCATCACTCTGAAGGAGAGATAATTCTTCAGGCATAAGAAACCATTGCTGGTTTTAAATCCGAATAACTCTCCTGGCAAGCCATTTTCCCTCGGTATACACTGTATGCATTAAAAGACTGCTGCATTACTGTCTTGCTGGAGAAACTGTCTTCCTCAACTGTATAAAACATGGTGCTCCTTCATCAGAAATTTTCTTTTGACGACTACAGGGTTTTTTTCTTACTCTATCAATGTAAAATACAGGCAACTTGATAAGCACACTGTTCAGTCACATAGTCACTCTGTATTTCTAAACAACACAGCTTAACCTCAAGTAAGAATGAAGAAAGTTTTTTGTTTGTTCGTTTGTGGGGGTTTTATTTTTATTTGTTTGTTGCTTGTGTTTTGGTTTAGGAGGTTTTTTTGACTGGATTTACTGTTGTGGATTTTGTGTTTTGGTTTGGCTTTTTTGGTGGGGTTTTGTTGATTTTGGTTTTTTGGGTTTGTTTTATTGTTTGGTTGGTTGTTTTTTTGTTTGACTGTTTGCTTTGCCTTTTTTATTTATTTATTTTTATTGAAACAGATCAAGTGGTGAAAATATTAACAGTATAAATTAGAAGGAACATTTCCACCAGGGTGCATTCTGTAGACAGAATTGATTTGGACAGACTGCACCAGGAAGGAAGAGCAGCTTTATTGCTTCCAAGAGGGGTTTTTTTTTTGGTACAAATGGAGGACTGTATTAATGAAATGTTTGCAATTTGAGATTGGCACTGATAATGAAGAAAATTAACAGATACAGGGATGCAAACTGTTAGTTAATAGTGTAGCTAGCAGTAATTACAGTATTTCAAGCAAATCTGTGAAACAAGATACAGTAACTCCTGACCAGGATCCAATACAGAAACAAGAATAGCTTATATTAAAAGAAATTTTTTAAATGCAGACAAATAATCAAAACCTCTTGCTATTAAATTACAATAGCATAAAGTATAAATACAGATCATGCTATTAGGTAATCATTTTATAAAGTCTTACAAGAAAAATCCACTAGACTCAAAAAAACCCCCAAACCAAAACAAACCCCCAAAGCACAAACTATGGAAAGATAGTAAAAAAAACCCCCAAAAATGACAGTAGTTTATAGGAGATCACAGCTTTATATTAATTTTGTTTGCAATCATTTTATTTGGAAAAACAAACAAAAGAAAACACAAACCTCCAAAGGGCTATTAGAGATCTTTCTGTCCAATTCCTTTGGCTCACTTTACAGAAAACAAACAATTGAAACACCTGATCATTTAACTTCTCCCCTCCTTTTCATTACTTTTCTTGTTCTATTATCATCTCGTCTTTCCTCCCTTATTATTTCCAATTTTCCATCCACTGTTTCCTGTGCTATTGTTCACATGGCCCCTGTTAGGATGACATTTCTGATCCTCTCAAGAACCAAGTGCACATTCAGTACCAAACGAAACTGAGTTCTGGGCAGTTAGATCAGCCTGTGAGCCAGGATTTTCATGGCAGTGGGCTGTGCCAAAGCACCCCAAGGCACCTATGGCATTGCCTTAAAAACTACAGCAACTCCAAACTTAAGTGTTGCACATGGAAGACTCACATGATTCACAAAGATTCAAAAAAACAACAAAGACAGAAAAATAATGGATTTTACATGAAACTTGCATGGGAGAATGATGAAGTCCTTAATAAACAAATAAAAAAAAAATAAAATAAATTCAAGTGATGTTCTAATGTGTCCTTAGATAAGGAAGCATTTGCAATCTTAGGAGCCCTTAAGCATATCAGAGTTTTACTGTAATGTTTGGAAGTTGTCCCTCACCCACTGAAAATTAAATACTCTACAAGGAGTATTAATCTGCTTCTCATAAGGCCAGACCAACTATCGGGAATGAACTGCTCTGGAAATCAAGAATCACCTGCCTCAGGCGCAATATTATTTCACTGATCACAAGTTCCCAAGCACCTATACCGAAGTAGAGATCTTATAAACTAAAATCAATTACAAGAACACATATCATTTCAACACCAAAATACTCCACTGGATTTGCTGCTGCTGCTTAGAGGAAAAGATGCAAGTGTTATGACAACCATTAAATAACATTATAATATAACCTGCCCTGAATGGTGCTTGAGTACCCATCTGGGAGGTGACACGTGTATGTTCTATTCCATATGTCCATAACAAAATAGCGAGTAACTCATAGTTACTGTTAATTAGGACAAACATTACATTTACTACTGCTTCCTCGCTGGGTGTTGTACATCCAACTCAGCAGTCAGTTTACAATTCATCTTGCAGTCTATTATTCCCTTCTTGCAAAAGGACTACAATTTCACAAGTGTTTACTTTAAACCTTCAAGGTTCAGCTGAGAATTAAGTGGTCTGTAAAGAGTCTAGAGAGCCTATTCACTGTGTACTGACAAGATTTGACAGAAGGGTAAGAATAGTAAGCAATAAGCATGTACTCTCTTCTCCCACCTTTCTGTGAGTAGCACATTGCACGAAAAAGGGAAGAGAAAGTGGCTACAGACAAGGCCGACCCTGTCCTCCCTGGCACCAACACATGCAGGCAGAGCGGCAATGTGCAGGGGAGTTGTTATTGTCACCACTCCACAGAAAAGGCAGAAAATGACTGCCATCTAATTGTGGAATAATGTAACCCACCATCTCTAATAACCATGGTTGTTATCCAGTCGCATGTTCGGGGGACTGTTCTGATGGAAATTGTCCAACTATTTCCTAAGGTCGATTCAAGTATTTTTAAAAATGAGTAGTTCAAAACAGACATTTTCCAACACCTCTTCCTGCTTTAGCAATGTAACTTCTCACGCTGCAGTATATCCCAGGAGATTGGTTGGCCATATTTCTATGTATTATATTACAAAGTACTAGTGACTGTGACGGATGGGATGGACATGCCCTTCAGAGCTGCTGAAACATTAAGCGATCTTAGGTCAAATGCTGACATGAATTTTAAAAGAGCTGTAGAATTGTTAACTGCCTTCTTTTCAGCGGTGGCACAACAACTGAAGATAGCCATGTTTTCATCTTTTTTTTTCATTTCATTGTTGAGGGACTTATAATGGGGAACTTCAAAGCCAATCATCATTAAGTTTCCATCTGCATGGCACTCTACCCAATGTTTCTAGTCCTAGTTACTGTACCTCCATATTGGGCTGAAACAAAAAATTCTATCTAAGTGCCAAAATTTTTTCAATTATCTGCAGTATGATGCCAGGTTCGTTATGTGCCACCTCATTTCATTTATTGGTATTTACTGTCCTCCAGCTGTCAGCATCAATGCTCATTTTCTACCTGCTAGCTGCCAAGCTGAATTTTTGAAGTTGTTACGTATCTACATTTCACCCACGCTGTTCTTCTCATCGTTATTTGTAGCACCACCTCTAAACATGAAATCTAACCTTCAAATGTCATGCAATTATCCACAGAAGGGTACCTAAATAGCTAAATGCAGGGTTCTTCACTCATCTCTTCAGCGAGGGATTTGATTAATTTTGACATGCCCTGAAAATTATATGCAAGTACACACGAAAATTAACATGCAAAAGAAAATATTTACTCTGTTCCCTCAATCAGGCTACAGCAGTGAACATTATTGTCAAAAATATTGTGTTGCTTTAGCCCCCTTTTTTCTGTTTCCTTAAAGAGAGTTCAACTCGCAGTATTTCCAATACAATCACTCCACAACCTACAGCCCTAATATTTGTTTAGCATTTTAAAACATCAGCATGACATACATAGAATACTACTTCAGAACATTAAAGAGTAATAGAAATCACCACCGCCTTCAAGAAAAAAAATCAGTGACCAACAATATACTTTTACTGCAGTTTGCTGCAAATTGTACTCAGAGACAGGGAGGTGAGAAATCCTAGTGGAGTTTATATTTTGACCACTACTTGTTTCATCACAGTTAGAAATTTATTGTGGACTAAAAATGGAAACAGAACAGCCAAAGCACCCCGGGCCTTCAGTCTAATTCAAAACCAGACATGTCTTCTCATCAGTATGTTGGTGTACGGGTATATTGTGTAGTTGCAGGGTTGTAGGTACTGGTGATTGAAGGACAGAATAAAATAGATTTGCAGGTAGTGTTTATTAGAACAACTGGCAGGCTGGTAAAAAACAAACATCATTCTGGACAAACTATGCCTTTCCCAGGTTTGAAATAAACTCAAATGATCTTTCACAATCAAAGGAAGTTTTTTTTCTTCCTTGATACTTGTCTACTTCTGTTAAGAATCAGCAGTCCTGGAATTACATATGTGTGACACATCAATAAACCTGTAAAGGTCAGAGCAACCCAGGGCCCAGAGCAGGCACATTTGTCAAGGAGGACTTCTAGTACATAGGAGCATGAAATGTGCAAACAGACTTCACTTTTTCTTTGAGTGCATGAGAACTGTGAAATGATACAGTAGTTTCTGCACACATTTTGGGAATGGAATGCCTTATCAACATTAGCAGACACAACCATTCGCTAACTTTAATTCAGATGTAAAGAGATTGGGTGTCTTTGAACACAGGGTCTGTCAAGCGTATTGCTTCAGGAGTCTGGCACTGGTGCACCTCATGAATATCTATGAGAAGTATTGCTGCAATACCAAAACAAAACTGAAAAATGCAAGATGAAAATGCACTTCAAATACAGGAGGAGTGTCACTGCATCAGTATTGACCAACTCAGTGCAAGGTTTTTATCTTCATGAGAGTATGATCTTACTGTTTTGGGATCATACCTTTTAACCCTAAGTGTTAGAGATCCTGTAATCCTGGGGAAAGGAAATCAGTGTGGTGAGTCCAATCTGAAACCGAACGGCTTCTATTTGATTTTTTGCTCATCTTCAGACCCTCATGATTATCTCTGTAGTAGCTATTTCTTCCCAACTGTCACAGAAGATTGTTAGTTTGGTTAAGGTATCCAATATGGTAAGAAACTTTTGTCTTCTATTGCTATAGGTCTAGACTATCTCTGTCTATTTCAGTTCAGAGGTGATCCTGTTAGACTGGTGCACATGGAACATTTCCTCTTGAAAAGCAGTGACATTTGTACAAGAACCAGGTTATGATCAACAGCCCAACTTAGCCAGTAGCCACCTGACAAGTGAAGATAAGATCGGGTCCAATACAGGGAAAACACACCCAAACTATGAAGTACCACTGTCGCGATACGCTGCCAGCTCTCCAGAAACACTGTGAGCAGTTTAGAGATTGCGGATCTGGGAGACTGAAATGGTGCTTCTGTGATAGTCTTAGGTTTCTAAGAAAATTCAAGTTTCAAAGCCTTTATAGACCATTTTCTGAAGTAAACTAGAGAAAAGTAGTAAGAAGTTCCTTATATTCATCCCAGCAAAAGCACTTCTTTGCACTGTTAAGGAATATTTTATATTTTTTTTTTAGTATTTTTGTAGGTTTCGTATTTTCCCCCCCCCAAGAGCACTTGTTATATTTTAGATGTCTAATCTGAGAAGCTATATAGAACCTGAGTCCCTGCTTTTGAAAGTGACAGCAAGTTTGCTTGACAGTAACTAACAAGTGAACACAAGTGATGCTTTTATGTATAGTGTCTGTGGCTTCAATCCTGCAACGCTTTTGTCACTGCAGTGGGATCATTCATTTTCAGTCTGTGAAATTCATATGAGCAATGGTTCAGCATTATATTAGTGCGCAAGATTAGCATCTCTGAGACAGAGAGAATTCTCTGGTCTCCTTGCTTCTATTTAGAAGGCACTCAGTGAAGTGTTCACATCCAGTTGGTTCTAATTAGCATACAAAGCACACCCATGGGGTACATACCATGAAATTGGTGGCAGACTTCTTACCTTTTTATCATCTTTTTTTTTCTTTTGTGTCTTACGGGCCAGTGACTAGCAGGCTTGTAGAACAGCTGTAAATATCACTGAACCATCACGTTTGAATATGCACTTTTTATAGTTTAAGCAAACTGATATCCCTGTTCTGACATTTGAAATAGTTTACTGTGGCTATAGGTTAATTATTGAAGAGAATTTATAAACAAAGACTTTTTCAGCATTTCAACAACGTTGAAAGAGATGTTCAACATTTACACTTGGTCTATTTTTTTACCTTAACCCAAACAATTTATAAGGCATTGTCTCTCCCAGACAAATCTTCTGCATTGCAGCCTCCATTTCACATGTTGTAAACTGAGGATAGATTGGGTTTACCCATCACTTAAGTTTTCAGTCACAGATAGCAAAAGATACCATACTGCAGATCTCATATCACAGACACCACAGAACTGCTATGAAATATAATTGCAAAGAAGAAAGTAAGAAAAGTTGATAAACACTGATATTTAACAGAGATTCTCAGAGATTCTCTTTAATGGCTATGACAGTGTGTTAGACTTGGAAGCAGAGGTCACTATATGATCATAAAGCATGTGCTGAAATAATGCATCCAGATTTTACTCACATTTCCTGAAAAAGTATGCAAAAAACCCCATTTTTTTTCCCCACATGGAAATATTACATTTATCAATTTGTTTCTTATTTTTTAATCTTTCTTAAGATTACATTATTAAGAGTGTCTTTTTTTATTACTTAGAATAAATCTGAGCTAAAATATATTGTGAGAAAGAGATTCCTCATATGCTCTCGGACAGCTCTAGCCTCTAGAGTTCTGTGTGAAGAAATGTTTTGGTTTGGGGATTTGTTTGTTTGGGAGGCTTTCCTTATTTATTTGTTTCTTTAGAGTTTTTTTTTAATTCTGCTGACAATGTTAACTAGGCTTAGAGTGAGAAGGCAGGAAAGAAAATTAGTAACAGAAGAATAAAGGTGATCAGTCTTACAGAGTACTATCAAAACTGTGAGACTTCATGAAGCTGGCATTATATTTCAGGTTGTCTTGAAGAGGTAAAGCTCCTGCCATCTTCGGTACCATGTCATAAGAGTTTGGGGTTTTTTCCATTAGAAAGATAGACACTTGGATAAAAAATAAGTATGGTTGTGTTTTCATACGGACACCTGATTTGGATTCTTCACGGTAAACTTAGAACAAAACACAAAAAAATATAATTCTAGAGGAGAGATGACAGTCTCCCTAAAAGAAGGACTTTGTACTCAGACATCACCCTTATGAACTGACATAGCTGATCATCATCATTAACCATTGAGGGATCTTTATGCAGAGAAGAACTTTGCTTAGACAAAGGGATTCTTAAAGTGACCAAAACAATGCGTCATCTCTAGGGCAATTGCATTTGCTACCACCAGAAGGACTGAGACAGCGGAGAGGAGAGGGAAGGGAAGAAACTGTCCAGTGTAAGTCTCAGCCTTTATTAATTTCTGCGTCCTCTGTGACTTCACTAGATTTACAAACCAGCTTGCGTGCTGAAGTTTCTTCCTAAGGCATCATAATAGTTGTCCACTAGATGCTCAAATTTAATAGCAAATACTGTCTCCCATCGCTGAGAAACTCAGCTATTGCCTCCCACATTGTCCTAGCACCACAGTGTCTTTCATACAATGGTTCTCTTCCTAAAGGGCTGAATCCTCAGAAGTCAGTCATGAAATAAAGTGAAGTTTCCAACTGTAATGCAATAATTGCTGTGTCATTTTGAAATTATGCATGTTATTTTCTCATGTTTAGGACATATTCAGGTATTTCTTCACTCGTTTCATAAAAGTTTAAAAAATCTCACTTAAAATGGAAGGAATCGGAAGCTTTTCCATGGTGATTTGTTAGATGACAACATGATAACATGAAACAGCCCTCAACTTGCATTACAATATGACCCGTTAAGAATCAAATGACAAGCCCTACAGGAAAAAGATCAAGGATATAAGCTACACTTTGGTTTTAGCAGACTTAATACGTGGAAAAGCCACAGCAACGTGAGTGGTCCAGAAGTCTGTGATCTATGATGTTATCTTCAAATTTACAGCCCTTGATAGACTTGTCTTTAATTAATCTAATAATTTTTAACTCATTTAATAGTTTGGCATCCTCCAATATTGGATTTTACATGCTTTTCCTTGTTCTGATTCAACTACTGAGTAATTTTCAACTAATAAATTACAGAAAAAGTATGGATTTGATTAAGAGACAAAATTAAATCTTGTTCTCTCTGAGCCTTTCTTTACACTCTTGCCAGCAAAGATTCAATACCTTCCAGTAGTAATGTGGGGTTCTTTTTCTGTCAGGTAAAAAGTTGGAAAGTCTGTAATTTGATGGGTCCCTAAACTATTGTCCTGAACAACACACAGTTTCAGTCTATAGTAAGATGTAGAGGAGATGATGTGTTACCAAACTAATGGTCTACACTGTATGATCTTAAGTAATTACACCCATTATTTTTATAAATTCTTCCTATGGCATTTAGGTTTGCTATTAAAACATTCTGAGCTTTAGGATTTGAAAGCTATCTTTCCTAAAATTTAAGACCACATACCTTTAAGGTGGGTGAACTTCCCTCAATTTTATATCCAAGTTGCAAGAGATGACAGTTTGAAGAGGATATTGATTTTCTCCAAATTACTCTGGTGATGACTGATATGAAGAGTTTGAGGTCAGTCTTCTACATTTCATTCACTGCAGTTATTCTCCCCAGAAGTTATCCTATTTAACAAGAGATAGGATATTAAAGTGGAAAGGGTAATACTTGGAGCAGTACTTACTTTCCAGTAACCCCAAGTTCACTTCCACTGCTGTAATAAGCTGTGTTACATTTCACATCTTTTTGCTATGCAAATTAAACCCTTGTACAATTGTATCTGCTATTTCAATATGTCAGAGGGTTGGCTCTGTGCCACACGTAGATTAGAGGTGTGCCACGTCCACTTTCAGAGTGGTCGCATTCTGACTACTCCTTACCCCAGGGGTCCCTCACAGAGGGCTGCAAAATGGAAGCCCTAAGAGAACATCTCAGTGAATCGCATTAAATGAAAGGGCTCCTTAAAAAACAATAAAATGTAATACTCTAAAATTCAACGTTAATTTAGCGGACAATCCAGGGTGAATTTCTAGGTCTTGCTCTCCAGGGGATAGATTCAGGAGTTGTAGAGAGACTGAAGGAAGACTCAGAATTTCTGAGCTCACTGAACCCTGTGACGGTATCAGACACATCAAGCTCAACTTTAAACTAAAGAGACTGCAACAGATGCAATTCAGACCTTGCCTGTAATGCAAAAGATGTGCAGATCACTCCACCTAAGAGGCAAGGGGACCATAATGGTGTTATTTTTATATGTAAACTAAAGATTAATATATTTGTGTTTTCCCCTGAAAGAGACATACCTACTTCCGTATAATAAAACCTGAACTTCAGCTTTGAAACCACTCTGGTGCAGGCTCCCGTGCTCTGATATCAACTGGGGAAAATGCAGACCTCAGAGTTCATTCACCCTGTGCATATGCAAGCGCATATATCTGGAGATACACAGCTCTGTATATCTCTGCAAGTCAACTTCTCTCGTAGAGCTTAGCGCATACATTTTCTTCCACACACACGTCAGATCTATAACTAAAGGAAACTTTTTTTCATTTCCTGTTCACACAACAGATGACATGAAAAATTAGTTCCATGGCAGATGAGCACCCTGGCAGCACTTTGATTTGTCACAATAAATAAGACTTCTGTAAAGCCTAATATATTAAGTTGATGTCAGTTGCTGAGAAAAAGAGTTAAAGAGCTCCCTCCAGAACACTAGATAGTATTTGCATGTTCGGATGCTACTTTCTAAGTACAGAGCTATTTTCAAGCTTCTAAGTGAGGATTGAAATCAGTTCATATTTTCTGGAAGAAAATTGTTTAAGCCATTACAGTGTTTCTGTTAAAAGCTACTTTAACAAGGGATGAGGAAGATATATCATGGTGTATATGTTGAATTCAGTATGCTTGGAGCTGCACTGGAATAAGCGTGAAAAACATGGCTGTTATCTCTGCAATGCTGAACTTCTGCCCCTTTTCCTGACCTATCCCTTTTTCCAGGGTCACCGTGGCACCGTTTTGCTTTTGTGCATTTTGAGATTACAAAGGTGCTGGTATAAACTACAACACTGGGGTCTTTTTGGGTTTTGGTTTGGTTTTTTGTTGTTGTTTTATTGGGGTTTTTTGGGGGGTGAAAGATGGCTTTGGAATAAGTTTATCATCCCTGACAGAGACAAAACTATCAGGAGTTCACAGGCCACAACAGAAACTAAGTCATCTCAGCTGTTGAAAGCACTTCAAGAGCTGAAAAGGATCCCTTGTTAAGTATTGTTCTGAAAATGCTAATTTAGTTTTGTAAATTTAGAGTTCTTTGAAGTTGTCATTAAACTACTTCTTAGAAATGCCTCTAACTGATAATTCTCCCAAGGAAGCTTTCATAAATAACTATTTGCATTTCTAGTGTTAAACTTCGAATTCTTATGTTGGCATGAATCAGATTTAAAAGAAAAAAAAAAAAAAAAAGCTTTAACTGAATTTTAAAAGGGTCAAGGTATTAAGAAGAGCATCTAGAAGATCAAAGTTTACTCTCAAAGCTCACCAAAAGATTTTAAAAGCTCAGAGATCTTTGCTTCAGTCTGGATTTGGAGATAATTTCTTATGCAAATTATGATTATTAGCTGATGATTAAGAAAAGGCATTTCAGGGCTATTGCTATTCTGTCAGTTTCTATCAGCAAGAACAGAGATAAGTACTGCTGCCTACTGTGGTTGCTTTCAACAAAGTCTTATTTTTGTTACATGCCACAAACCAGAAGTAAGTAAAATAAGGCAAATTCTACCAAGAAGTTTTTTGAATGCATCAGTGAATTAACCAGAGGACTAAAATTGGTCTGATGTTTTTAGAACAAGAAATTAAAATTTGAAGAACAAGTTTTTCCTTTATTAATGGCTAAGGACCTTCATAAGCAATTAGCAACACGATTCCATACGACATGAAAGGGAATTTACTATTATTCCAATAGAAATGGAAAGTTCTTGAAAATAAAACAACTCAAGGAAAATACTTCTATTTAAATGAAAATTCCTCTTGGTTAATAGAAACTGTTTTTAGGAAATGTATCTGATAAATTTGACTTTGAGCTTTCTGCAAACATCAAATATTTTTTCTTCTCCAGTTTGACACACATTTTTGCTTTTCATTCACCATCACCCCAGATGTTATGCAAAACACAGCTCTGCCTTTCTGTGTTGCTCCATCTCTGCATAGATTTAATATGCTAACTTTGATAGCCATTTCAGATCCACAACTTCAGAAAACATTCTAGGCAATATTCTATTCTATTTTTCTAGGAAAAGTTACGCTTTGTGGAAGAAAAACCCAAACAAAGTAAACCAAAGACCTAAGGGAATGCACATGAAAGGAATTCTTAAGGGAATGCAACCACCCATGGAAACCACCAAATAGCAAAACTTGAATGGCCACTTTACGTTCCAGCTTGAAAGCAGACACACTTTGGGTAACAGATTCTAAAAATGTTAACAGGCAAACCAGATGTTTGTTAACAGGCAAACCAGATGTTTGTTAACAGGCAAACCAGTCTGTTTCCATTTTCCAGCCACTGTATTAAGAGTTCTCAGCAACTGAAACGAGACAGCTGGCATAAAGTGATGGTGCTTTGCTGACTCCCACGCCAGCTGTGTTGATTTGAGCACACTGAGCTTCTGACTCATTATTTTATCAATCAATAAAATTTTATAGTATATTTCTGCCACCTTGATGAGGCAGGACTCCAGTCAAGTTACACTCCATTAAATAAATGCCATCCATACTCAGTTAAACCAAGCCATTACTGGTCCTTCACCATAAAATGACAATATACTAAACAGAACAAAAACTACTCCATCCTGGAAACTAATTAGGTTTGCATAAGATTCAGTCTGACTCAAGAAGAACATCTCTATAGTAACCACAGGCTTGTTTATTTGCTAGTTTAGCACTAAACCGACATTGCTCCTTTGTTAGTTGATGCAAACCAGGCCCTCAGTGCAAAGAGAGCTGATACAAGTGCCACCTACTCTGTGCAGTGGAAGTTTCCTAAAGCGAAATAAAGTGCAGTTGTTTATCTGTATTTCTGTAGCTGTATCACTGGAAAAAAGCTTCAGTGTAGCAATGTCCAGAAAAGCTCATCTTGGATATGGACTTGCTAGAGTTCAACTGTAGCTACCTCACCAGAGTATGCTTCAGAGAACAAATATACAAGTGGCACATGCCACCAGGAACATCTGCACATGCCCAAGCAGATGGGGGCATAAATATATGTGTATACATTTACCTCAAAACTCTGTGAAGCAGAGGAGTATTACCTGCACTTCACAAATGAGATGCAAGGGGAGGGAAAGCTAAAGGACAGCTTCCTTGTCCATTACTTGCGCTCATTTGAGACATTTTGACTGCCTGACTTAGGTATTATAAAAATTAATAAAGCCAATTGATCCACAGCAAGTCAGCCAAGCTCCTTGGCAGTGATAATGAGGCCTCTTGTGCAGGGTTTTCATCGAAAACCCCCCAGTCTTAATCTCTTTTTAGGCCGAAGAGAAATTGTTGCATCTCCAAAGGGGAAAAAAAAAAAAAAGAAAAAAAAGGTATCCTAGATGTCCTAAGGAACATCTGCAATGCAATGTTCTGAACTCTTTCAGTAGATGTCACAGATCCATTGCCATTTTGCAGATTTCACAGCTAATCAATACAATTGCACTCTCTGGGGAAATTAAAATTTCCCTTGGAAACTGAGTCAATAAAAATTGTCTTTTTTGCACCTTGTGACAAAACCTTTGTCCATTTCAGAATTTCTGAAAAAACACTAAACAAAACTCAGCAAAAATATTATCACCCAAACCACTGAGAAACAAGATCTTTTAGGAAAGGCTTCACAAATAATTTGTGAGTGACAAGAGTGGTTTAAAGAAGAAGCTGTAGTTAGGTCTTCAATACACCATTTTCCTATACCAATGACCACCATCGTGAAGGGGAATGCAATGAAGAGAGTAATAATAAACACTTAGATTCAATTTCACATACACAGGAGACAGTGTTTTGAGTCTATATGAAGGAACATTTAATTCAACAATTATGAAAGAAGGCAGCTTACAGCTAAAGAATAACTTCTGAACATAATTTTCTCTTTTTTTTTTTTTTCATCTATCTACAAATGCTTTGTAAACTTGGGAATGCAGATGTCTTTCAAAAAGTTTTAAAAATACCAATGATTCCTATCAGCAAAATATGTTACTTCCATTTCATCAGCATAACATTGTGACTCTAAAGTCGGATAAGAAAGCATTTTCAATACTATAAAAAGAGGTAGGATATATGCACAGTAATAATACCTGATGATAATATTGTTTAGGTATTGTGAATAGATCTGGATAAAGACAAACTTTTTCTTGACTACCCAGGTCCCACAGTCACGCAATTATTTCAGAATCAAATATGAACAAATATATACACACACAGGGAAAAAATTGAGTCTGAGGAGTCTTAACAGGATGGCCAGAGCTCAATTCCTCAAACGACCTGATAGCAAACAGATGAGAGAAGCCAACTCATCTAGGCACTGTGTATCAGACATGAACCGTAACGACCTCGCTCCCAACGCTGTGCAAAGATCCTGCAGCCACCATCCAGGTATAGCACCATCATGGGTGCTCAAGCCTTCCCTGTAAGCCTCAAACTTTACAACATGAAAACTCTTGTCTTGTCTAGTTTTCAGAGATCAGCCATTTCTTCCACTTCAACAAAAAAGAGCATACACTTTTTCTCCTGTCTCATCTAATTATTACAACAAGCGTTTGGTCTCCCACGCAATGTGAGCAAGACCATGGGGATGCTGTGCTGTGTATGCTCAGTGTCAGTGTTGCCTTAACGTCAAATTGCTGTGCACTGAGAGTACAGCAATGCCTTATGTAAGCGTGTGCAGTCTTTATCTGAGCAGCAAGCAATAAAGTGTAAGAAGTCTATAAAAGAACAAAAATTGGAAGCTAATACGACCACAGATCGCTATAGTTGGGAAAGACCTTTAAGATCATCAAGTCCAACCATTATCTAACTCTACAAGTGCACTACTACACCATAGAAGCACCACATCAAGAGGTCTTTTAAATACATCCAGGGATGGCGATTAAGCCACTTCCCCGGGCAGCCTGTTCCAGTCTTTGATAATCCTTTCAGTATAGAAATTTTTCCTAATGTCCAACCTAAACCTCCCCTGGTGCAACCTGATGCCATTTCCTCTTGTCCTGTCAGTTGTGACTTGTGACAAGAGACCAACACCCACCTCTCTATAACCTCTTTTCAGGTAGTTACAGAGAGTGACAAGGTCTCCCCTCAGCCTCCTTCTCTTCAGACTAAACCACATCTCCTTCAGTTGCTCCTCATAAGGCTTATTCTTAAGACCCCTGACCAGCTCCTTTGTCCTTCTCTGGACCCACTCCAGCACCTTGATGTCTCTGAAAGCTCAAAACTTATACCCAAAACTGAGCACAGTACTCAAGATGTGGCCTCACCAGTGCCATGGACAGTGGAACAAATTACTTCTCCAGTCCTGCTGGGCACACTATTCCTAATACAGAGCTGTTGTAGGTGTAGGTGGTGCAGCAGGTCAATAGTTACCAGCCTATCAACTCTTGTGTCTTTGCTGCCACATAGATCATCATCCCCCACCTCCACCAAGACAGCTGACTAGAAGACCCTTACTACCACACTGCCCCACAGGCACTGGCAGGTTGCTCCCAGGCTCCTCTCTAGCAAGCCTCGTTTTATTCCCACCCCCCTCTGAGTCTAGTTTAAAGACCTTTCCGTGCACCCTGACAGCTCTGGCCCCAGGATCCTTTTTCTCCTTTGAGACAGGCATTCCCTATCTGTTGTGAGCAGGCCTGGTATCAAAAAAAGCAGCCCATGGTCAAAAAAAAAAACCCCAACAAACCCCAAAATTCCACCTGTAGCACCAGCCACTAAGCCATGTGTTAATCAGGTGCATTTTCCTGGTTTTTTTCTGTATTCTACCCTGCCACTGAAGGGATTGAGAACACTACCTGTGCTCCCAATCCTTCAACCAGTTGACCCAGTGCCCTAGCATCCTTTTTAATTGCTTTAGGACTCCTGTCCATATCATCACTACCAACCTGCATTACCGGGATCAGGTGATAACCTGAGGGCCAAACCAGACCAGAGAGTTTCCTGGTGGTGTCTCTAACCCGGGCCCCAGGGAGGCAGCACTTACCTGCAGAACGGATCCGGTCGGCATAGCGGGTCCTCTAATCCCCTAGAAGGGAATGGCCTGTGACAATGACCGTCCTTTTCTTAACAGAAGCAGCCCTAATGCGGGGGGCCCGATGACTCACACCGGGCAACCCCCTGCATAGACCTTCAGCTGCATCGCCCTCAAGTTCCAGAGCCCCAAGCCTGTTGTGTAAGGGCAACCGGGAAGGTGAAGGAGGCCGAGAGGGGATTCAGCCAAGCAGGGACCTGTTTCCATTCCGCCCCATCTCTTAAGTCCCCTCCTTCTTTTCTCAAACCACCGCCCCACTTCCCGAGTGTCCGTGGGCGGCGGAGGCTGCCGCGCCCGCGCTTTTTGCTCTGAGCGCGGCTGGGCTCGCGCGGGGCCCCTTCTCCGGGCGGAGCTGCAACAGCCGCTCACCAGCAACTCAAAGCCCCTGCCTCCTGTCAGCCTTCCCTGCGGGAGCTGCAGGCTCGTGGCGGGTCTCTCCGCACCCCGGGCCTTTCCCTACGAAAGCAAAAACCTTAGGAAACCCCTAAGCACCGAGATCTGCCGCTCCGCGGCCGGGCGGGCCTGGCCTGAAGCAGCTGATGTCGTTGGGAGACAAACTGCGGGAATGCGTGAGGATTGTTCCTCATCACTAGAAACTTTGCTACAGATTGTGAAGGAAGAATACTTGAAGCTACTTCGAAAATAAAGTGAGATGGATTAATTTGTAGATTAATGCCTCAGTGTCTTACTTTATTAGAAATAGTTTGGTTTTCTTAGTGTTAATATGCAAAAAATAGCTAGTAAGGGCTTTAAGGCTTTCTACCTGTATCTCACAAACACAATTATTCAATACATAGTCTTATCAGCAGCTACCCACCCAAAATGAAATGGACCACTGAAATTCCTCTCTACATCCAATCAATACCTTCTCCAAGACTTATTGTTCAGATAAACAAGTGTACTTATCACAACTCTTAACCTCAGACAATTCAGAAACTAAATACATTCAAAGATAAATTCTCTTACCGCAAACCCAAGCCGACCTGGACAAAAGCTTCCCTATTAACCTAGAACTTTTTGTTCTCTCCCTTATGTGAGACAGCTGTTCCTGGGCTAGTAACAAGGCACAGATGTATTTGTGTCCCACCCATTTAATGCCTTCTGCTTTAATATGAAGCCTTCAGAGGGAAAAGGAGTTTGGTTTTATTTTCTAGCTGCCTAATTAACCGAAGACCTGGGAAATAGCTGCTTTTTGCAAATACTGTAGTCTTTATGCATCTGGTGGATGAGCTCTGCTGTGAAATGGTTTGTTGTTGTGCCCTGCTAAGAAACAGGAGTCAGCTTGGAAATCACCTGCAGTGGAAGAAGTACAGGAGATTCCAGGGTGTTGAGCAGAGATCACACACCACTGCCCTTACTGCATTATCATTTTCTCTGTGGGAGAAAAATAAAAAGCAGAAAAACATATTTTGTACTCGCACTTGTACTGTAGTAAGACACTTTGAGGCTAGATAATGGTATTTCCTATAAGTGTTCAGCCACATTAGTGAGGGTTTTAAAAGGCAGTATTTAGCAAACTGATGTTGTGGGCAGGAGATGTAAAAATCCCACCTTTAGTTCATGGATAAACCAGCTGTTTACAAAAAGGCATTTGAGTCAGAGAATCACATAATGGTCCTGGATGTGATTTTTAAAGAAGGATTAAGACAACTCAAGAACGGGATGGGGAACGATCCAAGTAATAGCACGTTGTGAAAACATAATACTAATAGCTTTTCTGTACAGAAAGGCTGTAACAGCCTTTCTCTCATGATTTTTATGTAATCGTATGATTAAAGACAGTATTAAAAACATAGTCACAAGGGCCAAATTAAGATTGCACTGACAGACTAATTTTATACCAATTTTATAATGAAAAGCTGAGACAAAGGGGCTTGCAGAGAGTAATTTTGCCTTGGTTTTCATTTGGAATGTGATCTAGATATGTATCCCTAGGAATTACTATTTATAGTTTATGATTCCATGGAGGGACTATTTCTACAATACAGGTATTTTCTTAAATATATAAGTGACAGAGAACTTTAGCAGATATTCTAATTACTCTTACTAATGAGTAGAAGAAGTTGTTAGTGCGTGAGCAAAGGATAGTTCATTCCAATATTATATACTGAAAAAAAAACCCCTGCCTCATCCCAATAGACTTACAGTTCCCAGAAATTACACAACAAACTTGATTTAGTTTTCCTTTTTGATACTATTTATAAATTTCCTTCCTTTTTTTCATATTTCTTCATCTGAGAAAGAAAAAAAGGGGAGAAGTGGAGGACAGGAGACCAGAAATGTAAATCATTTAGGTAAAAATTGTGGTGTTCTACAAGTTTTCATTATGAAATGAAACATTTTTATAACAAAAAATATCCCATAAATATTTATGATCCTAAAACCATAGAAATGCTTGACCAGTTCAAGCTGTAACTGGTTTTCTTTTAAGTAATGGCACACACAAATATGTCAAGTAACTGACAGCACTGCATTATTTATCGTTCACATACTTTCACATCTGGGGATAACAAGGAGATGAGTGGTTACAAAAATGGAGCTGTCAGGAGTAAGTTGTGTCAGACCAGCCTAATTTCCTTTACTATTCTTTACTGGCCTAGAGGCTTTGTGAATAGTGAAGAAGTAGAAGATTCAGATGCTGTAAGTTCTATTCAGCGTGTCCCAGAAAACATTCTCATAAAAGGGATAGGTAAACTTGGACTAGACAATATTAGTGGGATGCACAACAGCACCCATGTTTCACAGCTAAAAGGGAAGGACGCACCAGACTGGACTTGGCAGAGCTCTGCAGTGGGTCCAGTCACGTGCGGTAAAAGGACAGTACGTTTGTGGAGTGGGAACCAAAGGAGGACTTTCAGTTTAAGGAAGGAACGAACAAAGATTTTCAGTACATGGAAGATTCATCTTGACAAGCTGGAGAAATGGATTGAAAAAATTGGATGTGATTTCCCAGGCACAAGTGGAATGTGCCACTCTTAGGTGTAATGAATTTCAAAGAACCTGGAGGAGGAACAATGTAGAAAAGAGTCTGTGGTTTCAGGGAATCACAAGCTGAATATGAGTTGATGCAATGCCATTGTACAAAACCACCCCTCATCCCGGAGCGTAGATATCAGGACACAGCCAGTTGTGCTCTGCCTGGTACTAGGCTTGGCTCAGCAGGACAGCCGTGCCCTGTGCACTTCAGAAAGGATCCAGAGGGAGAGAGCGCCCAAGGTGGGGCAACAGAGACTGTGAGGGGTCTAGGAAACCTGTAGGGAAAGATTAAAAGAACAGGGATTAAGAAGATAAAGTGAAAAACGGTAAGAAGCACAAAGTATACAAAAGGCTGTTTGAAAGGGCTGTTTTCTCCAGATATGTGGATGGTTCAATTGCAAGAAGAAAAGTTCAGGTTAGACATCAAAAATGCCCTTTAGTAAAGAACAGAGATCTAGTTGGAATAGATTGCCTCTTTTAAAGTTCCAAGTCTTCATACGCACAAAAAGGTTTGATACATTACTCTCAAGGTTGTCACATGGTCTTCTAATCCCGTTCTGAATAAAAGGGACGTTTTACGGTTCTCTCAATCTATTTTTCTGTAATAGCTTTAGCGATGCTCTGAAAATGACACACGTATGCTGAGATGGTACATGAGATGAGATGCAGTTGAATGATGACTTTCAGAAGTGGGTTTAAACTTACATGTGAAAATGCATCAGAAGCAGGCAAAAATTGGAGATAAAAAACCAGCCAACAACACAAGAAAAAACCAAATCAAACAAACAAAAAAAGCACTGTAAGAATCTTCAATATCTATGTTCTAAGGAAAAGCTTAAAAGTGTCATCCTGCTCTCTGGTTTTGAAACTCTCCTTGAGGGGAACCCTACACAAGCAGGATTCAAAGCTAGCAGAGAACATGTCATTGTATTTCCTCTTCACCAGGAAGCTAAAGCTCCTGGCCACAGTTCCTGTTGTCTGTAGAGCAGGATGAGAGGATAGATTGCAACCAACAGAAGCAACAGCAGGGAATTTTCTTTCACTACGTTTCTACCATATTTGGAAAAAAGAACATGATCTTACAGCACAGAAATGCTTTCTACGTGAATGAATCAGAGATGCTAATAGAAGGGAGAGCTTCAGTTTGTACACAGATATCTCGTAATCAGTAATGATGTGAAAGCAAGTACAGAAATGTTCATGCTGATTAAATGGGAATTTGTTGAAATATGATAATTTTTAAACTGTGGCTGATTCTGGCAGGGACTTTTTAAGCAGGATTCCAGCCAATGTCTGAAAAAGTGCATATCAAGCAGCCTTGGGCTTTTAATTTAATTTATATTAACCAGCCTGCTTGGAGTTTTCAAATTGATTCACCACCACTGTTTGAACATTCTGTGACAGAAGCAATGCATATTAAAGTAGCTAACGTTCTCCTTTCAGAATGCCTAATTAACTGTATTTTTGTCACAGACAGTAGCAAAATTTTGGAATATATAAATGTGTTACGGATACTAGATGGTGAATTTTAGAGAACAAACAGTTGTGATTATTTGAGCAAAATTCCCGATTTGGCTATGATGATATTGGGTATCTTCTCTTTCCCCGGTAGCGTATTCAAGTGTTCTTTTCCAATAACATCAATAAAATGACAGAAAGTTCTCAATTCTCATAAATATCCGTGGTCACGCTTGTGTTTAAATAAAAATTATTCCATAACAGTCTTGAAAATACAGAGAAGATTAAAAAAATCATCAAATCAGTGATACCATCTGAGAAATTCAGGTTGCAGATAACTGCTGAATGATGAATACTAAAATAAGCTCAGCAAATATTATGTATGATACTATGTTACTTGAGCATTTTTGGAAAATAAACATATTTGTAACAATCTGAAAGCTACCTACATATAAGAAGAGTTAAACATTCAGAATTACATGCTTGCTGTGAATAATTTGACCAGTTTAAATATTTACTCTTAGGTACAGCAGAATTGAATTGCTTATATCTATGCATCTATGCAACCATAATTGTCGGAGTATTTCACTTCCATTTTCTGCCACAGGTTTCTGTATGACTTTGAGCGAGTTATACAGATTCTTTGCGCATCGATCCTCCCCTCTGAGAAACAGCGATGAAGGAACCGACAGAATTGTGAAGATTTAATCTTCTGATGCATACAAGTAACATTATAGCAGCAGGGGCACTTCAGAAACCCATACAGACCCTTTTAGAAAGATCCTGAACAGTACAGGACCTTGCAGCATATTGCTGCTATTTACATCTAGATAAGCAGAATCGTGCTGAATCATGATCCAATGGATTTGAAACCATCTCCCAGACCATCCCTCAAGGTGGGGTGTACAATGAATTTGGCCTCAAGGCCCATGGTAGGGCCAGCTTCTACAACCACAGGGTTGATAGATGCTACTATCTCAAACATAAGGACAACACTGTATTTTACTGGCTCATGTAATATAGTAATAATTTGGCTGTTACAATTTTATTCAAAGCAGTTAGTACATTTGTTTCATCAGATTAAGTTTAAGCAAGGTTTATATCTCATTGTTACAACCTCGTATTTTCTCTTTCTTTTCAGTTTTCATTTTAACCTGTTGTGCTGACACAGGTTTTTTACGGACAAGAAAAAGATGTGGTAAGAATTAAATCCTCGAGGCCTTCATATTAACCTGCAGAAAAGGCCATTTAGTTTGTAATAGAAACAAAATACATCCAAAGAGCATGGAGAAAGGATCAAAATGATCACAAGCTGCAAATAAAAGTAGCCCAACTTAACGCAGCACTCGCAGGAAGACTTAAACAGGCACGGTTGCCACTTTGTTCCTGCACACATCACTTGGGCTGCAAGGAAATCAGTACTGTGACAGATCATTTATATTAATACAATGCACCTGCCAAATTATTTATACACCATAAGCATCAGCCTAGAGAAAAAGCACTCTGGGAACTTCACTGGTAGAGAAGAGAGGCTTCACTGGGAGGAAGGCATGTTAAAATAGTGCAGGATTTTGATCTCAGATACACTCTTGTAAATACAGAGTGATGCCATCGAAGCCTGTAGACTCAGTCTGGATTCACACCAGTGAATATGATTGACAGCAGAAAAAGCATAAAATTGCAGCACAAAGTGATAAGTCACTGACAAGAAAATTGGAAAGAGAAATACAAGTTAGCGTTAGATTCATCTACCATTCTGTGTGTTTCTCCTGGAATATCTAAGCTTCTTCACCATGTATCTTTTGACTGTAATTAATGATTTTTCTCATCTCTAAGTATACATTAAGTTTAAATTATGGAGTATCCCTGAAGTTAGAAAACCTAAATAACATCCGCAGTTTAAACCGACGTGTTTTCACAAGTAACAGAAATATTTTGGTAAACATTAAACGCTTCCACTAATATTTAGTTTGGTTATTAAACAGCTTTTATATCACATTCCCTGCTTTAGAGGGGGTTCCCAAGTTCAAATGTCAATCCTTATTAGTAACTGACTTCAGAACTGCTCCATACATTGTCCTTCAAAATTTACATCCTAATTGCAGCATTTTGAATTTCACGTGCTCACGTTTGGTTCCGCAATGAGAGAGGTTTTTCAGCGCTGACACAAAGAGGAATTCAGAGGAAACAGTATGTTTTATTCAGCATAGAACATTTAATTTACTGTGTTTGAGCTGAAGGTCGTTAAAGTCTACTGGCTTTTTTCTCAGTTGATTGCACTTACTTCAGATCTGGCCCTCTGTTATTGTAGCTGTGCCATCATTGTCTCTTTACTTAGGATTTCTTAAGGATCACATGCTAAAGTATGATCCAGTTTCCTCACACTTAAATCAACTGGCACACATGATTGCTGGTCAACTTTATTCTTTTAGCTTCATTACTTTGAATTGTGTTGTATGAACATATAGAAGGAGCACTTAAAATATCGTCTGTACTCAAACAATTAATCAGTAATCAATTAATAAATTCAAGGACTGGTCTTTTTCCAACCCTGCTATCTGGATTTTTTTCAAACCGATACCGCATAGCAGAAAATAATCTTGCACATTAAGAAACATAGAGAGGCTGACAACACAGTGCACCCTTTTCCAGGATCCCTATCTTGAAAGACTATCTAAATGCTAGTGTTCTCTGTTCTCTAATTCTTACCTTTTAAGTAGAAATTGGTAGGCACATATCTTTTATAATACATAATATAAATGAGATTAACTCTTCTCAACAAGAGAAGCAAGCATGAGAAATGTCTGTGCCAGATACACAGGAAATATTTATGTGCAATCTGCCTCCTCGAATCAAAGGAAAGATTGTCCTTCGTGCTAATACACCCTTTTTACCCTACAAAATCCTCTACATAACCTCTACAAAATAACCTCTACAAAATCTAATCTGCCATTTCTGCTTGTTTGTGTGGCACAACACTGAAATACGCTGATCAACCAGTCTACAACATCTCCACTGAATTTTTCTTAAGAGACAGAACTGCTTGAGATACCACTACCTGGAGATGTTTTTCTCGTTGTTGTTTTTAAACAGAGAGAGTTGTATGCTAAAAATGTGCGCTTAAAAAATTCCAAGTTTTGTTGTGAACACCAGGAAACTGCATACACCCCAAAGACTTGGTGAACTGTAAACATTTGTTCATTTTGTGAGCAAAATCGGGATGATGACAAGATAGAGGGGTCACGAATGCTTAACTGAGGCAACTGATGAACACCCTCTGGAATGAATGGGTGACATCTGAAAGATCCTTCAGGGCACTAAACCACCTGGTCTATAGACTCGTGCATAGAATGGATGCACAGAGCTGATAAGCCAGGGTCACAGGAACTCCACGCTGCCCTCAACTCCATGTGAAGCCACTACAGGGTATGGTGAAGCTAATCCTGCTGTTGTGCCACCTGCATCCTAATTTTCTCTTTAAAAGGATGAATGAGCATTAATATACTTCAGAAAACCTACCCGAGGAACAAGAGTGACTGTCTTCAGCACAGGACATTCCCCTCGTTGTTACTAACAAATACATTTGTGTGTTGTGATAAGAATTTATCCTCTAATATGCATATTATAATTTTACTCCTGCTTCCCTTGATTCTTTTCTTGGCCTGATGCTCATCTTCTAAGATGTTTTCACAAACCAAAGACACTTGAACTGTCGCTGCTTAAAAATTGGATGTCCTTGCACAGAAGATATCTTTGCATATTTATAGACCTATTCCTATTCAGTTATTTTAAGTAAGACAAAGTTAACCGTTTCTATTTTAGTCAGAGTTGAATAATTTAATCAGTTGTGGGAAAGGGATGGTATATTTTTCCGACTTTTATATAATTTATGTAACAAATTGACAGGTTAGACAGATCCGTAGATTCTCAGTTCTTATTCAGCTGTGAAGTCTGCAACTATTTTAGACTTTGAGAAGGACTAGCGCAAAGAGCCGTTTGTCTCTGTTTTCCAGTTGTCTAATAAAGGGTATTAACTCTACAAGCTTGACTTACCTCTGACCCTAAACCACCACTTTCTTAGTAAAGTTTTATTTCATTATGAAATTATTCATTCATTCACCATTCATTTATTTCACTCACAATTTTTTACAGTGCTTTTAGGTAAAAAAATGACTCAGTATCTTATGTCCCTGCAACCCAGGGGACAGAAGATGGGACAGCCATCAGACCGAGAGGAAAGTGTGCTAAGTTTCACAGTTCAAACCCCACAGTTTCCCAGCTCACAGTCCATTTATTTGTGTTTGTAATGATAGCCACATTTGTGTTCCCAGTGCGAATTTAACATAGCACCTTGAGCAGACGTACCTACAGATGAGGGAGGGGTTGCTCATATGTTTTATTTCC
>JANIJG010024656.1:31662-54947 GCA_024611175.1 Megaceryle torquata
GTTTTATTTCCAGTAGTGGTAGTTATTGCTAAAGAACAGGTCAGCTTTGAATTTAACAGTTACTCCTTTAAGAGGGAATTATTTATATATGTATTTTCCACTAAAACTGCCAACAGTGATGTTCATTTGATATGCATTATTTTGCCTTCAGTAATATAGTAGAAGAAATTCAGATATTAGGATTGAAAAATCACAGATTTCTGTTGTCATGGTACCACTTATTTTCCTGTCTGATCCTTCTGATATGAAAACATGAAAATTGCAGGAAAATTATTTGGAGAACCTTTAATAAACTCATTAGCTTCATTAGGTCATTATCATTATCAAATAGGAAAAAAGACCTTCAGTCAGAGTAGCTCATCTATTGGGGACATTAGTTTTGGGTCAGAGTTTGAGTTTGTGGTGGTTTTTTTTTAATCCATATCACAGTTTCTTGAATTGATACTTCCCCTGTCAAAATAAATCACCACCTAAGTTTCACTGGACGAACAGCAACCAAATGGCTTTTCTTAATATCAAACGAGTATTGGTGAGATGGAAGGCAGAGCTAAACTATTTGATGAATGGTTTAACATTCGAGTCCTCTTCATTTTTGCATTCCTAATAGAACAGTACCCTCAATGAGTTCTAATTAAAATGTTACTGCAGCCTGATGAAATACGACTTACTGAAATGAAATCCAAATCAGCAAGTTGGTTAATTTCTAATCATTTACCCTATATCAGTAAAATACAGTTTGAAGTCTCTTCACTTGCTAATCATAAGTGTGTCATTATGCAGTCTCTGCTGTCTACCTCCAGAAATAATCAGTGTAAAAATTACTTGAAATTTAACTACAAATTGTTGTCCAAAGAAGATATCCCATCTGCTACTCTAAATTTAATTAAGTGCATATTCAGGTTTTGCCCCCCCACCCCCACCCCGAGTTGAGTTCTTGTTGCAGGTTGGGAACAGTTTAAAGAGATATCAGTATAAAATTGAAGAATTTAGCTTAGTGTAAATCTGTGAGTGTCTGTGTGTGTGCCTGCTACATAAGCAAGGAAAAGGGAATTGCAACATCTTATTTCCCCATACACCAGTAAGGAGAATCAGGAAATAGCCAATGCAAAAGGCATTGGTAACAGTGCTATACATATTGAAATGAGTAAAACTAGAAAATTATTTAAAAATTACAGAAACACCACACTAAAGAAATGTTTTCTGCTTACCTACAGCAAATCAGAGTGATAGAAAGAATGGTCAGTGTATGGAAATTCACAGAATCACAGAATAATTTGTGGTTGGAAAGGACCTTGTAGATCACCGAGTCCAACCATACCTACAAGAATAAAGAACACCTAAATTCAGTAGCAAGGAAATGGGCATGGAAATATCCAAAGAGACGTAGCTGTTCTGATCACTAAACTTTCCATTTTAAAACACCCTTCAATTTCTTGCAACATCAAAATAGTTTTGTTTCTCTTTTGGAAGATTTTCTTAGCAGCATCTCTGCAAGAACCTTGTACCTCAGCTAGGAAAAGTGTCTCTCAAGCACCTAATGACTCAGCTTTTTCTTAACATGTATCAAAGTGTAAATGAGCAATAAAAATGCGTGGGTTTAAGACAGAGTTTTAGTTACTGGCCCCTTTCTGTGTAGTTATACCCCCTTAACCAAAAAGAGAGTTGGATACTTTCAATAAGGAAGACAAGTATAATTCTGGTTTCTGCTAATAAGAGATACATCTAGAGCAGTTCTGGCAGTGAAGAATGATATCGTGAGGACAGTGATCACACACATGATTTTATGCTTTTAACACTTTTTTATAAATGGATGTGCTAAATCCAAGGTTTTTATGTAGTGTAAATAAATTGAAAGTGTTTCTTCTTATATTTCTAGACCCTTTGCTCAGTCCAAAGCCTGCCTTGCTTGCCAAATTTTAAATACCTGTCACAATGAAGTATGTTCTGAGCCCTTGGCTGATGCTTTTCCTCTAGTGAATAGAATTTTTTGTCTACTTAAGAGGTGCCAAACGGGAAATTTGTTAATAAATTTCTATTACTGCCAGCTTCCTCTGGCTCCTTTTGTTTTAGTAAAACTGGATCTCAGAGGAGATACATATCTATACTTCCTTTGTGTCTCAATACTAATTAAGTAATATAGGCTTAATTAAGCAGAAGGCAGGCTCTGCAAATACATAATGTATAAGTAGGTAGCATCAACCTTCTTCTTCCCATGACTTATAGATTACTACCACATAACATTTTCTAGATCACTATCTTTTCATTTGCTATATTGTTCAGCCTACCCATCTACATGATTTGGAATGTCTTGGACTTGCAGCAATTACTCACTGAAACAACAAAAAAGAGTCACTACTGGAACAGATAGGTACCATTATAAAGTTTTCTTATTAAGGCTGCTATAATTCCCAGTACCAATAAGTAAAACTTCTCAGGCAGGAGCAACGCAAGCCTGTCCTTCACCTGACTGAACTCGGTCTCACACAGAAGCAGTGTGTGGAGTAACAGCATGAACAAGTTAGCTCACACAGAAGGTGAAGCTGGATGTAAACTGTGGTGTCCATATAGCATTTTAGGTATCTGAAGATTAGAGGCATTGTTAAGATCTACTGGCCTATCCCACATTAGCCTTGAAAATACTTGAGTGTCAATAGGGTAAAAAGAAGCCCTTACATTGTTAACACATTGTGTTTGGACAATATTTCCTGAGAAAACTAAGTGCCTGAAATGTGATGAACAAGTCTAACAAAACAAAATTCAGTATTCTTTGTGCTGAAGGCAAGAGGATGTACTAAAATAATTTGGGATGTAATTGATCTTGGTTGGAAGCTTTCGGCGAGAAATTGTAATAAGTACATTAATGATGTTAGGCTACTCCTGCTGCGTTAGCTTCAGGTTAGTCTTAGATTTACTTCGATGCTCTCGTGCCCCACAAGATTTCTTTTACTCTTCTTTTGCAAGTGGAGAGGAAAGAACAAAGCTGGAAGAAGGATTATGCTAATGCAAAGATTTCCAAAGGGGAACAAATGAAGTCATTTAAGCTGTATCTGAACTGCAGGAACCATAGTGGCAACTCCTTCTTAAAATGACTCCCTTGTTTATTCTGGGCTTGTGGGCTGGGGGGAAGCCACAGCATGTTGCAGGCAGGTTCCTGAGCTGCAGACCCACCAGGCATCTTCCCTGTCATCTGTGTAGAGCCTAAGAGAAATCACATCACTGCGTGAAATACTGATTTTTGTCTACTTGGCACAGAAGAGAATGCATTCTGTTATCATTTGTGATCAATAAGATGATACCGGTTACAGATCAGGGAGTATGACTTACGTAGACTGCATCGTTAAATAAGTCCCAAGTACTCACGGGGGCTCTCTGGTACTGTTGTTTTTATTATTAAACACACACAGTGTCCAAATGCTTTCTTTTTATATATCCTTTTTCTAGCTTATAATGTAACTATACTGGTTAATACTTCAGAGCTAAATTCTTACAGGCTACTTAAATTAGTTTCATTTCACTTACAACATAGCCCATTAAAATTTCATTGTTTTACTAGATATATTTACTGTAAGCACTGTAGTAAGCTTACTTTTCACTGCTTACCCAAAATAACCATAGGCTGCACATTTAAACTCACCAAAAATACTACACATTTAATATTTATTTCTGAGCAGCGCACGTCACAAAACCTTTATAACCAAGTGGTTTCTGAATGCCAACACACCCCCAATTATCTCAAGCCAATCTCTTCAACTTGACTATTCCCAGCACACACTTACAAGAAGTGAAAAGCATCTCCATAGCATCAGCATCTATAATACTACTACTACTGAGTACAATAATAATTTTATGATATTTTATCTGTCATCTTTATACCAAAATATTTTTTCAGTAGAAAATTAACTTAGAAATGAAATTACATGCTGGACTATATATGCATCACATGTTAAAAATAACTTATGTTGTTTTTTAATCTTCAAATTTAACACATATTGTCAGATCTTCACTTGGTGTCAATATATATAGCAGCATTCAGTTAATAAAGCTGTGATGATATTCAGCATCAGAGTGTTTGACCAAAAGTATTTTCAACTAGATTTGGAACAAGATATTTCTTAATATATTTCTTTCCACAGCATTAATATGGAAGTTGTCATAAAGATTCTGACATACATAAGACACACTCAGGCACATAACAGAACAGACATGTGGATGAAAAATCTATCATTAGCTCTGTGCACTTCTCTGTAGTTCAAGAGAGGAGATCTGTGGTGCAACGGGGTTAAATTGGGCAAGACACAGAGCTCTCTGTAGTTCATTTGACACAGACAGCTTTAAACATATCAACATATCAATATCCTCTTTGCATTCTCAATCTGAAACAACAAGAGAATGGCTGCAAAATCAGACAAGATTTATGGAGATGTCACATCACTATAAAAATACAGACACTATGAAATTTCTGATGAACTCCATCTCATGAATCCTGTTGTATTTATGAAAGAAGCTTCACTTGCATCTTTAAACTTTTCACAAGCACATGCATTCTCCTGAAGTTAAAACTGGAAAGATGTAGATGCATGCAGTGCATGCATTAATGCTAATCAGCTACTAAAAGCTGATCACTGATTAGCTTCATGTAGCTTTTTCAGTATCTTCAGGTTTCCTTTTGCATATCTTCTGTGCCTTTGCATAACCCAACATCCCGAAAGGTAAAGGCATTATGGGAATGAGTGGAAGTTTAGCAAAGGGATTAGTGGTACTGTGCTTCCTTAAACTAACCTGGCACTGATCAGAGGCCTGTCAAGCAATCTTGAAAGATTCGGTTTGGTTTTGTTTTGGTTTAGCTTTGGTTTTTGTGTGGTGGGGTTTTATTTTTGTGTGGGGTTTTTTTTTGTTTGTTTGGTTGGTTTGTTTTGCTTTCCATGAAGAAAGAGGGGCTGCTACAACATGCTGTAAAGGACTCGCTTGTGCACACGGTGTTCCTCTCCTTAGTAAAACAAGCAGCTTCATCTATTTTATGTAGTTCATTATTTCAATGAGTCCTAATCTTCCGATAAGTGATCCTGGATTTTGAATCTAGTTGACCCCACAATATTTTTCATATAACCCCTCCTAAAGAGATATATATATTTAAACATGAATTGCTACCCTTAGAGACCTATATGAATAATGCATCTGTCCTCAGGCTTAAATGGTAATAAAGACACAATGGCTTAAAGGATTTCTGGATTATTGTACTCTTTAAGAACAGTAGTGGTATGTGCTATCACAAAATATAAAAACAGTAACTTAATCCAAAGGAGGCTAAAAGGCAATTCAATTATAGAGCTGCTTACTATTTATTAGCATCCTGGGGCCTTCTCCAGTCCCCACTGACTTGACTTGCGTTCCTATACAACAATAAAGGATCAGTCCAACATTGCAGTTGTCAGCTGAAATGCACTTCAGGGCAGCGGGTATCAAAAGGAATTTAATGGCTGCTTATGGCCTGCTGACAGACGAGACGATAGGACTTTCTCCTAAACAGATGTCAACAGTAAAACCCACTCCATGAAGAGGCATCCTAATGGACATCCTTTCTGACAGCTACGCTCCTTTAAAAGGCATCCCTGCACTCTAGGATGGAGACACAGAAAATTTATCCAAAAGTTTTCAGTGTGACGTGAAATAAAGTAAAAGCATGTGTAATGTTCTCTAGGTCCCCCTCTAAAAGGAGTAATTGAAAATCAGATATTCACGTGCCATTTAGACTATATCTATTTAATCCAGGTGTTGTTCTGTGAAGTGGCTATGATCAGAGCTTGCCAATTTCCATCTCTTGTGCACAACACAATCTAGAGGCAGCGAGTACAAGAGGAGGTAGTGAGGAAGAACATGTGCAGCTCATATCTGCACAAACTGAGGGCAGTCAGAGGCCAGACTTTAAATGACCTCATGCTAAGATTCAATAAGGTTGAAGGAAGTCAGGTGTTCGTTTTCACTGGGAACTGTGTGTGTCAGTCCTTTGGGCTTCTCTAGAAAGCTCAGATTAAATTAAACAGCAAAAGCATGGGCATTAATCTTCACAGGTTTGGTGTTCCACCAGTCCACTTGATTTTGACAGGCTGCCAGCACAGAAAGTGATTCCATAGATTTAGGTCTGGATTTCAACGGGGATCTCAATTTGTATTCTCGGTACCAGCAAGTCTCTATTACTTCTGTCATTTGGGGTTTTTTTTGGTTCTGACTGAAGAAATACAGAGTTCCCTGGTTTGGATGTATTGGAATTTTATAATGCAAATCATCAAAAGTTTTGATAAAAATCACTACAAAGACTACCTGAATTAATGGAAATACTAAGGTCTGTTCTAGTGGCTCAAATATGTGCTAGTTTAATGAGCAGGCAATCACAGTTTTGACTGAGTGAAACACTACAAAACAGCCTTTTACTGCTTCACTTTCAGACTTCAGAATTCTTTGTTACAGCATCAAACTACACACCATGCCATTGCTGGAAAACAGTCATCCTGGATTTAACATGATGATCAAAATGAAAGCCTTCACACCAGACAAAACTATAGACTGTTCCTCTATAACCACTCCATTCTGTAGCAGCCTCTTTTGGCTGATGTAAATAGTAAAATGAAGGCATGCTGTGGATGTTCTGCCTTAAGACCATTTGTTCTGCATAAGACCATTTTGTATCAGGCAAGTGGCTATCTCTGAAGACTGGGAATGGAAAGGGTCCTATGACAGATGAAGTACTCCTGTAGAATCCACTGTAAACAGTGTTCTAAATTAATTTAAAGGGGAGAGAAAAGAGGGAACAGAAGGCTGGATACATTCAGATATAGGTAATATGTGAAGAAAGACTAAGTGTAAGAAAAAGCTAGAATTTGGAAGCAGTACAGATGTGGGTAGGTGTTGCTGTGCCATGGGGACACTGGAAGGAATGTTAACAACAAACAGGAGGGTTTCAGTGAGAGCCCAGGAGATGAAGTGATTCAGTGCCACAAGGAAGGAAGGAAGGAAGAAAGAAAAAAAAAAACCCACAGTTCCTTCTGGGTATGTAAGCAAAGGGCTTTCCATGAGATGAAGGGTTGCAGAGCATTGAACAGATTGGAAAAATAGAATGACGGGATGAATCATGGATTTGAAATTTAAAATTCTACTACTCCTGACAGCATAGTTCTACTTTGGAAAATGGCTATGTAAATGACATCTTTCTGCCTCAACAGATCTACAAACAACGCTTGTTCTGTGTTAGATACGACTTGAAGATTAACCCCCACACACAAGTTTTTCTTGTCCTTTTTGAAAAAGCAGAATTTATTCTTTGTAACAAAACTTGACGGTACGCATGCCAGGAAGAAGAAAACAAAAGCCAGATTTTCATTTTTATATTAAATTGGCCTCATGATGCTACTAAGATTAAACCGTATTTTGCTTTTAAGGAGTCCTGTCAGACACAGTTCATGGAGAGACGCAGACTTTGCTGCCTTTTCGGTGCCCCTCTGGGACCTCCATAAAAAAATACTAATTGGGAGATTTAGTCCCGAGCTTCTGAGCATCCCCGTTCTCGGTCCTTCTGTGCTTTCTGGCTCTGCTGCCCAGAGAGTGAAGGAAACAATTCACTGACAGGCAGCAGAAGGTTCAGTCTTGTTACTGACATCTGTGCAAGCCATTACCCATAGTACAAACCAAGTAAAAAACACTGCCAGTGTGACACAGATGGTCTTCAGTTTAAACTTGCAGTTAAAGAGCAATGTTTGATACCCAAAATCTAAAAACATGCTTTTCAAGATGTCCTTTAACAACTCTATGATCAAGAAAAAAAACAAAAAAGGAAATGTGGCTGGTAAAGCTAAAATCAGGTTTCTCAGCAGAAATATCCACATCCCTGTGGGAGAGGTTATAAAACACCAGTGCATCGGTCCAGAGATAAGAGTACATTCTGTAGATAGTGGCGTAAAAGCCTCTGTTTTGAACAATCAATTGCAGTGAATGTTTTAGTGGTATACATATGGCTATCTGAACGGTGTCTCTGAATCTTAACGAACGTACCTATCTTTAATAAGACTCGGCTGATAGAGCAAATGAGTTTCTGCAAGGACAACAAACCTATCAGCCTTGTATCACCTTCCAAGACAATTCATGTCTCTCCTCCTGCTGGCTGTAAGTGTGGCTGAGATGGAAATACGGGAAAAATGGAAGTGAATTACCTGCAGAACTAATCTATCAATAAACATTTCTGTAGTTTCATCAGAGAGGTTTTAGCTGCTTGTATCCCTGCAGTAAACAGTCACCTTCAGTCTAACATGGAGCAATACTTTGAAGTACTGAATGTCAAAGCAGCGTGATGGCGAACATGTAGCATTGCAAGAAGATGCCCTTGAGAGGATGAAACCTGCCTACCAAGCTAAGCAATGTTTAAAATGTTTCTGAAATAGCATAGGAAACCTAATTTCTTAAATCCCTCATGGGGTATTTTGGGTTTATTTTTTGCCAAAATGAATTATTTGACATTATATCCCCTAAAATAACATTAATTTCACAATTTTTCTCAGGCAATCCAACAGCTGAGTGTTGTGAAGTCCAGGAAAAACCACCAAGAGCAAACTTATTCTTCTTACAACACCATCTGAGAGGAAGTTGGCTTTTGGACATGGCGAATAGGACGAGGTGATCTAGGTGGAAACGCTGAGCAATTCCTGACATTCATTATTGATCAAGCTCAAAATAAGTCCCCTTAATTTGGGCATATCATATTCTTTCAGTTTTGAGAATGCTCATCACGACTTTTCTTAGCATTTCTTTCATTCAGCAGCTGTTTGTTCTTCTATAAAGAGCCTTTGATATGTTTACCGATATTACTTATATTTTAATGAAGTAGCCAAGAGTTTTGATCACTCAGCAGAACTCCCTCCAATTATGATTTAGTATAAACCATATTTCTAAGAGTACTTTTGTCTTTTGTCATTACTGCTGTATTATTTGATAATTCATATTTTTCCATTACTGTGCTGCTGTCGGCTTTATTGTCAGCATTAGTACAGAACACCATTTTTGCCAATGAATATCCTTCTCCTATACTATGAATATTTGCAGTTACTCCAACTGATCTGATTTAGGGTTTTACCATTTAAAAAAAGCCCCCAGTATTCACTGATGTCAATAAAACTGAGAGGAGTTCAGAATCATTTCATCTAATGGTCTGCAGGTAGACTTGTTTGGGCTCTGACACCTTTTCCCAAGTGCTTCTTAGGATTCACCAGCATAGAACCAAGCACTAACTAAATTGAAGGTGGGGTAAATTAAGACTCAATTAAATGCATTAATAGGTGATACTAGGCATAACGACCTAAGGGTAGTTCAAGAAATATAAATAGTGATTGAAGAGTTGATCTCAAAGGACCTATGTAAAAGTTTAAAATCAAATCAAATCAAATAAGAAAAAAAAGAAAAAGAAGAGCATTTTCCTTTCTTTAGTTTCAGTTTTCTTCCAAAAAAGGAAAAGGGACAAAACTTGAAAGTATTTGCTTCTGTTGCAGAACTGCTTTTTAAAGCAAACCTAAAACAAGAGGAATAGGAAAAAAAAAAAAAAAAAAAAAAAGGAAGCAGATCTCAACCATAAAAAGCATTCAGAATCCAAAATTTGCCTCAGAAAATATCTGAATTACTTCATGTACTTCATGGACTAGTTTTGAATCTTTTCACTGGTTAAATGCAAACAATCTTTTTTTCTGGTTTGGACTCTCTTGATACCCTGCGTCACGTTATTAACCTCTGCCTTAGCTTCTTTTCGGGGTTCATCTTCCATTATGTTTTCAGAAACTTATTGCTCCAGTTTCTTGTGTTTAGACATCTAAATGCCATTGTATTGCTTCTGCTGTTTGGTTGGGTAAAGTGACGTAAAGGAGCCAGCACTCCTTAAATAAGTAATGAGTCCTAGTATTTATATGGGAAGTGTTCTTAACCACACATGAAAGATTACATTGGCAATAAAAAAAAACAAATTGGATGAATGTTCATGAAAAAGCAAGCAAAAAAAAAAGAACACAGACAAGTTGAAAAGCTAAAAAGAACTTCTAAAAAAAAAAAAACCCTTGCAAATGGGTTTTCCATTTTTAGTGTTGGTGCAGAACTGTGAATGCCTCATTAAACAAGAGGGTAAAGGTGTATAAAAAGGTAGGGTTTATAAGGTGTATAAAAAGGATAAGGTTTACACCACCATGTTCCCATGGGCATCTCCCAAGAGATAGATTTTTTCAAAAGGTAGTTTCACTCAATAAGCAAATGCAGACACTAGGATATTTATGACTTGTATTATATAGAAACAGAGGGATTTGTATTAAACAGTTGAAGAGGAAACCATGAAATACATCTCTGACTTTCACCGATTTTATCTGTGTTAGAAGGTGTTACAGAATTGAAGCCGAGTGTGAAGGGTCGCAGCATCCCTGGAGAACGGTGTGAGAGAATGCATTATTTGTCAGCAGCATCTAGGGCATCTAAAATGGTAGTGGAAACACTACCTAGAGCTTAACATTTAATGTGCTGTATAGAATTAGAGCTCAGAGTGAAAGCAAGAGAATGCCACAAGAGCTCTAAAATGCTTGTGGAGATTTTATCACGTTTCACATGAGGTTTAGATATTTAAAAATAACAAAATAATAATCATTCAATTAAGGCTGCAGTCAGCTTTGGTTAATTCATTCCAGTACTTTTCGTTAGGTAGGCTTAAAGTTTTAAATGAGTTTCTAGTCTACTAGAAATCTTAAAGTTTTAACACCAAGCGTGGCTGTTTTCCTACTTGTTTTAAGTTGTAAATGATTTCCTTTTCATGTTCTCCTTTTAAATTTGTTTTTATATTGAGATAGAATACACATTCCTCTGACAGAATATCCTTTTACCTTCAATTATACTTAGGAAAAGAGAGAAGAAAGGGATAGAGGTGACTATAATCACGGATCCTGTTCTTCAATGTAAAAAGGCTAATGCTGTCTGTCCCGGGTGGAGAGTACCGTGGTGTCGTCTATCCCCCTGCACACATCTGGAAAGGACAGTACAGTCATTGATGTACTTCTAAGAGATTTTTCTCTCTGATTCATCATCACAGGGGATGACAATTTGCTTTCATCTGAACAAAAAGACAAATTTCCAGCAAGGGCTGGTTGTAACTGTTTCTGTTGCTTCTGCATTTGTTGCTCCCCACGTGACAGAAACAAAATGAGATTGCCTATACTCATGGTGAAGAACAGTTCCTGGGATGATATGGGCATAGATTTAGCTAATCAAGGGAACGCTAAAGAACACTTCTTGCTCTCTTGTTTCAGTTTCTTGCCTCTAGCACACAACCTACATGTCCAATCAATTTTTATTACTTTACCATCCTGTATAGTAAATGATTTGACCTTCCACTGAACAGGTGACTTTTGTTTCATTTTGTTCACAGGCATCTTTTAGAGAGCTCTGATTGCTATAGGGATGATCACATAACAAAATTTTCTGCTTTCTAAATACCACATGTAGGTTAGAGAATTAAGCACCTGTAAATTGTTTCTTTTCAAAACATCACAACTATTTCTAGTCGTTTTAGGTGACAAAACCCAGATTTGCCAAAGAGACTTGGTATTTAGAATTCTCCTTTTCTGAGGATACCAACAGCCTGATATTCTGAAGATGGAAGAGCAATCCACTATGAAGTGCCATTTCTTTGATACTCAAAGACTAAGTTACAAAATAGATCATTACTTTCGGATATTTGGCATCTAAGCATACACAGGTTGAATTATGAAATCATTTAAAATAACATGTAGACATTAACATGAGATGTCTCATGTCTGCTGTGTTTGAAAGCTTTTCAAAAACCAGTAATGTGTAACAGTTGCTAGAATTAAGAGTAGGCCTGATCCCTACGAGGCTTTCCAATGTTACCCATCCTATGAGATGGGAATTAAATAGAATCACAGAGTTTCCTAGATTTGAAAAGACCTTTAGGATCATCTAGTCCAATCATTATCCTAACACTGAGCAGAATTATAGCCAGTTAAACAGATTAAATGGAAAGACAGTACAAAACAGAACATGATTGTGGCAGAAGCAACAGTAACTTGCAAAATATTAATCATCTAGTCAGGGAAAATAAACAGATTTAGACCAATCACACAGCTCAAGTACAGGCTAGAGAAACAATATTCATAAGAAACTGCTTCAAAGTTATACCTAAGCACAAATTTACTCAAAGCATAACCCATTTTGAGGCATGGCCAAAGGAATCAACACTGCAGTATGTGCACAAGCACATTTTAACAGCTAACAGGAAAAGGACCTAGGTACATGAATGTATGTCAAGAACGTTTAAATCTGTAGTTCCTTTCTTCATTCTGTCCCTGCAGAAATAAGACAATGATCTATGCTGGTAAGGGCACACAGGTACCCGATTCCCTCGCACACAGTACTTGTATCAGGACAGTGAAGTATAAAGGAAAGATGTTTTTAACAGTAAGCCCCATAGAGAAGAGGTAAAGATAAATCAAATGAGCAATGTAAACATCTCAGCTTTTACACCTGAAGTATCCCATGTACCAGGACACCAGAAGAGATAGTCAAAGAGCGTGGCAATGTTGGTGAACTTACATTCTGGTGCTAGTGAGCAACTTGTAATAGGCAGTAACTGTAAAACTGTAAGCTGCACTTTATATGTATTTGCACTTATAAAATCCTAATAAAAGCTATGATGAATAAGAACTGATATGCTTAGTTCCTAATTTTGTATTAATAAGTTTAGCTGACGGAGTCTGGAACTAAACTGTACAGGTCTGAATATGGGAGAGTGTCTCTCAGAGATGTGTTATGCTCACAGATGCAAACTGCAGCTTATTTTACAAAGTCATCAATGCTGACTTTTTAGAATGACATCAGTTCTGCAAAACACAACGTAATGGCAAGAAGACTCTGTTTCTTTGTCCTGGTAATGTTGACAGAAAATTTTCTGTCCTGGCAAAGAGCAGCAATGGCAAAATTTTAGTGTTATACTGTGATTAATTTCAGTTTAAAAAACCAAACCAAACGAGTAATAACAAACTAAGAAAGAATACTTACATCTCCAGTAAATACTGCCACACTATACTGTAAACAGTGGTTTGCATTATGGTTAGACATACCAGCATAGCCTGTCGCTAATTCTACCCAGTGAATGCTATTGAGTAGGGCAGTTTAACCTATTTGTCTTCACATCTTTCTCTTTTCTTGCTTGGACTTAATAATCTTTGCACATATTTAAGCAGAGTCCATATACAAGAACTCCAATATAAGTTCAGAATAGCAATGTTATTATTGCAGCAATGGTCACCGTGAAAATGTCATCATTAGCATAAGATAGAGAAACAGAATGATGGCACCATCCTTCTAACCAACAGTAATATCCTAATGCATCAAAACATGTATGAATGATAAAATAGTTCAGAACTCAAATAAAACTGGATTTACACGACTCGTGGAAGAGATGGAAGGAATCATTTGATAAAATATCATATTTCTGAGCTCTAGTACTGAATTTAATACTCCATTTAACAGGTGGAAAGTTTAGTGCGTAACTATAAAGTACATTTTTAAATGCTAAATATGCTTCATTTCCCCCCCCATTCACCAAAGCAATAACTGCAACTTTTGATGCCAGGCTTGTTTTAGGTAAGTGAATTTTTGGTCAGCAACGCAGAAGAATATAATCTTAAAAATCTGCAAAAAATGGTCTGTTATTTGAAAAGCACACTGATGTAAAAAGATGCTATATGAATCCTCTCTTCTCACTGGCATCTGGTACAAATCAATTCCCACAGTTGCCCAGGCCTATCAGCTATTACTAAACTGATATTTTGTAGATATTTGTTATGGGAAGGTGTCAGAGTCCAATACTCTCTGACCAGGTTCTTCTAGTTATTCCACACATGGAGGGTATTGGGTTTAATATCAAATTTACTTGTCTAAAGGTAACAGACATTACACAGGATTTCTGATTTAGCAGAGCAATACAGCATATGTTCCATAACTGTCACGGTTCGAGTGAAAACAGAACTTATTCCTTTTCTCTTCCCCTTTAGGGAGGGAGGGGGGTTAACAGAGAGCGTCTGTTATAGGCCTAAGGGGCCACCCTGACCCTACACCGCGACAATAATACAATACAAATGTAAGGTACACTTAGCAAAATAGATATCTAGCAACTGGAATAAACAGCTTAATCACAATACCAGTGTGACTCCCATTGCCAGCCCTGGCATGTACTGACTACACTGGGAAAGATAGGTGGGTTGAAATCATCTCAAGCCCATTGCTCTCTTTGAAGTGCTTTTGGTAGTTGTTTTGGTTTTAAGCTTTCTGTTGGGCTGAGACACATATTCACTCCCACCATGCTGGGCTGGCTACCTCAGGGCAACAGTCAACAAACATCTACAGCACCAGTTGAGGCACTCCACTGCTGATGGCTGCTTATCTGAAACAAAAGCCGCCCCAGCCTTTGTGCAGAGGTAAAGTCAGCTTCTCTGCAGCACCTGTCACAGCCTGCATTAGTCCCTAAGCTTCAGGGGCACATGCAATCCCTGCCTCCTCTGAACTTTCTTCCATTTTAAGGGTTTGTTGCTCAGTCACAGGAGATCAGTCTTATGAAACATATTGTTAAAAAACCTCTTATTCTAAAACGCATAAAGCAAAAGAACAGCCATACTGATATCCATCCTTCCCCTGAACTGCTGCATAAACCCAGAAGATAGTCAAGTGGCTCTTCACTCTTCCACTGTGATGTATTTTTAATTTTTCAGGTACTAAACCAGTGTATGTTGTCAAATGTCATAGATCCATCTAAGCCACCGGAAGAATTGCAAATGAAGCAGCTTAGTGAGAGATGCCGAAAGCCCATGAAGGAAATAGGGTATTCCAGATAGACTGCTTAATACCTACTGGCCTGTGAGTGACCTTACAAGCGATTGCTGTGTACCCCTGTAAAAGGCAAGCCCCCTGTAATTTGACAGTATCCGTTACTCTCTGTTAATTGCGGCTTTGCTCAGGATTTTTCTCCAGCAATAGAGCTATTCTGCAATACATCATTGGAAGGGAAATAATTTCTCAATTCCGTATAAACATTTGCATAAACAGAAGCCAGCATTTGCAGGTTTCAATCTCAGAAAATTGTTTTTCAGTGGGAACAAATTACAATATGGGCACTCGACAATGTTCAGAGTTATCTATTATGCCCTGTTCTTTTCATAACCTCTTGTTTAAAACTCAGAGCTGCTAATGCAGGTCCACACCAATCACCGTTACTTACAGCTACTAAAGACAACCTCTATTCTCATCTCCTAGCAGCATTTCATGTTCAGATTCTTCTTTCAGATGGTTTCGGTCTCTGCAGTAAAGACCATTAGAAAAAGCCAATATTTGTCAGAAGCCCTCTATGTCCATTCCCCCTACAGACCTTTCTTTCCAAAGTAAGGATGGCAGCATGATTTCCAGATCTGTCATGGGTCAGATCATCTGCAACCTTAAACTGGTTTTAATCAGATTCCATTGAATTACACTGCTCAAGATTCAGCTAATTGTTTTCCCTTTTCCATTTATTTTTCTGAACCAGATAATATCACGCCATGAACTTAACAGCAGAGCTGTAACACCAGCAATGATATAGTGCTAGAGGATAGTGATTTTGTTTTCCTGGCACATAACATAAATTCTCTTAGAAGAGTAACTTTTTCAGGCAAGTATCTGACATCAAATTATTTAAATAGATTTATTAGATGATGCTTCGGTAATTTTCTAAGGCAAAATAATAAGGGAGAGAGAGAAAGAGATCCAGAGATACAGAGTGAGAAACCAGATGACTTTTACAAAGACTTTTACAAAGGCTCCTTCCATATTTCATGTAGTTTATTTTCATTGCATATCCTTGTTTAACTCATGAAGAGAAAGGTGAGATATCCAGACTGATAGATCATAGCTCCAGGATATTCCTTTCAGAGAACAAGTTGCAGGCTCTCCACATAGTGAATGAAATGCAAAATGAGTTAACGTGGCAGAAATGTATCCTCAAGGCTATAGTTGTCACAGTATATGTACAGATTCGCTCATATCATTCTATTAGATCCTTTATCCCTGATATGCTGTTATATAACCAAACTCAAATTCAGCCAGCTCTTATGTCATTATACTATTATGTGGTTACAGGAACAGTAAAGGACAATTCCTTTGGTTTAAGACTTGGCAATTCCTCTCCAGACCAACAAGTTAGTAACATTCTAAATGTATTAATGAGAAAATATTTCTATAAAATCTGCCTTTTTGATTCTGGAAAATAAAGTTTCTTCCTAAGTAATTATAAAACCTTGGCAGCAACGTAGTCTGACAAGATTTTCTCCATGTTCTTCTTCATTCTGGCTTTTATTAATGAAAAATGTTAACCAATATAGAAGCATCAGCTCATAGGAATAATTGTATAGCTGATAGAGATATTAATTTAATTCCAGTTTGAAACTCTACTAAGCTTATTGCCTGTGTGCCTGAAAAATACCCAGCAGAGTTATTAAGCAATATCGTAATTGATCAGTCTTTAAGAAAATCGGATTGCACGTTTAAAGAAAAATACATTAAGAAAAAAATGAAGAGGCAGGAAATAAAATTTTATCTTTTTATGTATGTACCTAATTATTAAAGCTTTAATAATAATTACATGTTTTTTAGCAATTTTTCCCACTGGTACGATTTAGAAGTTTCTGATGGCTTATTCACGGTTCTTTGTGACACCGATATAGAAGCTATGAGGAGAAATAGCATTCAGGCGTGATGGGAAATCACTGGGGTTTTCCTAGTGCTTAGGAATCCATCATGGCAGCTCTGGGACACACAACCCCAGACACTTCTGCAGATTTTTGAAGACATATGGTAAGCCACACTGGTTTTTCATCCTCCCCAACTTTCTCAAGACTAGGCAGGATCCTCCGGAATGAGCATCATTCAAAGTTCATGGCATTATTTTATGCTTATCGAAATTTAGCGGTCAGAATTACTGAAAAAAGCTTCAGAGCTCCGTGGATCTGTCTCAGGATAAATGCACTGGACAGGACTAGCAGCCCCATTTAGAATTGCAGATATGGCATCTTTTCCAAATGAATTCCTGAAACTCCTGGCAGAGAGTTAGCATTCTGGAATTAGAATAATACCGAGGCCCTAATGTAGCTAAGCACACCAGCTCTTCAGGAAATGAAGGAAACACCTGCTACAGAGAATCATTACAAATCTCAGTCATACTGCTGCTTCTCTCCTCACTATTTTATGTGCTATCATTAATTTGTGGATTTTAGAAAGGGAAGCTAAAAACATTTGTGAGTGCGCAGTGGAAAAATGTGTATCATAAAATGCTATGGTTTTGTGTAAGGCTATTGAGTATTAAGCAATATTATCTTTCAAGGTACATTTGACTCATTTTGTGTTTTGAACTCACAGACTTGTTCATAAAACTGGTATTTTCCTTAGTCTTCAGTGGTTGCTTTCAATCAAGAAAGAAAAAAACAAATTTCAGTAACTTAGTACATTATAGAAATGAATATTTAATATGAATAATGTGTTTATGTATTAAAAGAACAAGAAGCAGTTTACCCTAATGGGTTGGTAGCATAAAACCCTAGCAAACCTAACATAGTTCATGCAGATTTTACTGGCTACAAAATTAAATAAAAATAATTTTACATTCATTAGACGAGTAACATGTTTATGATTGCACTGAGTTGTGAAATAATCATCTGTTACATTGTACATTATCATCCTCTACAAAACACTGTCACCCTCTTCCAAACCTTATTACCATATTTCTAAATACTCTCATTTATCTGCTAAAGAATAGTTGCTCACAGTTTTATTTGTTCCATTTTCTTGGTAATAGCCTACCTTTAATCTTCATGTCTTTGGAAATACAAGGTTCCTGCCTGCTGCATACAACTCTGTGAGCATCTGTCTCCTTTACATAAATGCATGTTTAAAAGTGTCACGTGGTTCATACATGCCTCAAATTTGTAGGTGCCCCGCTGCTGACATCCTTCTGGAAGATGATTACAAGCTAGTCCTTTCTTTAAAACTAGCCTTCTGCTTAAAGAGGTCACATCACCTTGTGTCTGTCTCTTCCTCCAAATCATCAGATAACTTCCCTACTCTTCTGTCATTAATGTTTTACTAATAGTAATATGCTCATCATATAAAGCTTTTTAATAGATCTAAAATGTCTCCAATATGATTTTTCAGTTAGTTGATTTGCTTTCTGAGAATTCCCTTGTTAAAATTAGAAATGCTATACGTACTGTAGTCTGCTATGCATCACCAGTGCACATCAATCTACCCCTCAACGTGAAGCAGAATCATACTCTTACAAGTTGAAGAGATCCTGCGAATACAGACTGATCTATCCCTAAGTCCCGTTCCTCCCTCTGCTGTATCCTCATCCATAATGAGTTATCCGTATGTCTTACTTTCTGGGTAACTGTTATTATTGGCACTTTGGCCAGCTCAGTACTAAACACAGTTCTGTAAGGTGCTTCATATCCTTTGAGTCCTCAGGGGTGAACTTGCACAAAGATCTGTCTCTCTCTTCTCCCTCGACTTTCTTCCAGCTAGATATTATTCTAGATCTTGCAGGAGCTAAATTTACCTCTGACTTGTATCTATCTATCCAATTTAGCTAAAGCTGGCTAGCAGCTTTAAAAGTTATTGAAAGAAAGAATGACAGGCAGATATACGCAGAGTGTAAATGATTATGTAGGAAGTCAAGTAAAAAGTTAAATTATCTCAGCACCTACATTTGATTATAAACCATGCAGAGTGAAATTAAATGGTGAAATATAGAAAAACACTCGAGTTTCAATTTAAGTTATATGCTGTGTTGATATTTTAAAATCTGATTCCTAACAGAAGTCAGTGATTCATTTTAAATTTCTTGTAAGAAAATGAGAGGTTTGCATCATGGGATATTTCTGAACTGGCAGACCAACTTGTACCGAAACTCCATTTGGTGCCATTAAAGAATCAACTGTCATGAAGATGTTGGGTTTTGAAATTACCTTCTGTCAGTGAGTACTTACTATTTATACTGTGTGGAAAGCAGGTTAAGTTTTGTTGCAAATGAGAAGAAATGTTGAGCTGCAGCTTGTTCATTTTTTTTTTTTTTTTCTATTTTGGTTGGCATGTACTTTTCTTCAGATCTCCCAGGCAGCTTTGACCTGCCTTTTTCACTTTAAATATATTGTTACCATTAGCAGGAATGGTTACACAGGGAAAGGCGGTGGTTTGTCTTTTGGGACCCTCCTCTTGGTACAGTTCTAACAGGCAAGAAAGTAACTAGACAGCAAAAAAGTTTGGGGTTTTTTTGTTGTTGTTGTTTTAAAAAAGAAAAGCAATTAAGAAATTGCCTTCTGCTTCCAGGAAAAAGAATTTACTAACAAACGTATGCTGTATGCTATTCCTCTAAAAATAGGCTTGATGTAACAGTAACAAGAAAAGTGTCCTCCCTCTGATGTATCTACTGCTTAAAAATGCAATTTGGACCATATATTACAAAGACTAACTGATATCTTACTCTTGAAGATCCTAACTGGAGTCCACAGTCCTGTGTGGACAGAAAGGCCAGCAGTCAGTCCATCTAAGTGTAGCCATCAGCACTTCCAGTGGCTTGCCTAAGAGCCAGGGTCCCACTGCAATTAAAAGGAAAAGACTACCTAGAGCAGTTAATACAGCCAAAAATTCTTGAGTACCAAGATATAATAGGATGAGTTCTCTCTATCTCCATGGCTATAGACAAACCAGAAATGTCTGATGTAGACTGGCTTTATAGTCTTTTCACATTCAGCCAGCATTAACTCAGTTTAATTCACGTCTGTAGCCTTTTTCCACCTAGAGAAGTGGTAGAAGTAAGTGGCTGTATTTTCTGGGAATTAGAAGTCTACATTTTTTTTTTATTTTATTCCAGATTCATATAGCAGATGTGCTAAGCTGCTACAGTTATAGCAAATGCAGCAGGATATCATCAGAGCTCTGTTCAGAGACTAGGAGTGTAGATTATAACCCAGTAGAAAGGGTTTGTCTCAGTGGTAGAATTAACCTACATTGACCTGAGAAATTGTTTCTCTCTCTCTTTTTTTTTTTTTTTTTAATATATTTAAATGGTAGCAAAATTTATTAGAGGATGAAAAATTTCCAAACCAGCACATGAGAAAGGATCCTAACCTCCTGCACTTGTTGGCATATTTACCCCATTTAATCGCACCGTTTGAGATACACAATGATAGTTCAGTTGTGAAATTTTTGTTCTTGGTGACGTAGTTACAAAAGTAGGCCTGGTGAACTCCTAACAGCTGGAGATGTGTAGACAGAACAGTAGTGATGCAAAGCCTACATTGGTATCAGTGGGATGAGTTCCAGGCCAGTCATTTGGAAATATCATCTCATGTTTTGTAAATATGTTTTGAAATTAGTCTTGCTGTTGCCACTTCATCTAACTAAAATAATTCAGGCAGTTCATTATTGGGAATATTTACCTAGGGCTGTATGGAGAGTACATGTGGCAAAATGTGCTCTTTAATTACTTTGCCACAAATACTTGTCCCAGGGTAAGGCCCATTGGTAGCTTGTAAAAATTTGTTGTTACTATTCAGTCTCGCATGCTTTCAGATGAAAGCTCTGTAAATGCCAGCAAGAGAGTCGGGCAAATTGAAATCAAGCTCCATATCAAATGAATTCAACTCTTGATTGATTTTGAAGATTAAATGGTAAACTCCCAGACCTCACTATAGAAACCTGTAATAGACCCATGTGTTAGGAAGTAAATCACCATTATATATTTTAAAGTCTTAAATATTAATTTCCAGAGTAAATAGTGCTTGCTATCAGAGCATCCCTTCATTTCCCCCTGCTTTCCAAAGGAAACACAGTAGTTGGAGCAGTGGTGGAGATTTTTCCCCCAACAAAGTCAAATGCTACTGCTGACCTCACAAGAGTGCCACGGTAGCTCAGTTCCAGTGGCTCATATAGGCAGTTTTACTTTGTGGCAATTGCTGCAGGTAAATGCTATGGACTTGTACCTAACAAGGTAGATCAGGCTTTTTGTAAGTGGAAAAATGAAAACTCTGGCTCCTGCCACAGATAGGCAGAGGTTGCTTGGCCTTGGCTGGCCAGTTGTCTAGCTGGACAATCTCTAAACTAAAAATATTAAAGAAGGCCTCATATCTGTAAATTTTCTTACAAAAGCAGAGGAAGTGAAAGTGAGGAGGAGCTTCACACCTTGACAGCCCACAAATCAGTATGGTAGATAAGGAAGAAAACCTGTTTGCTTTGTGCGTGTCTGATATTTTTAGAAGTTGGTTTGGGAGTTTATTCTCTACTTACATTACTCCATCTATAAGCATCATTTAAGGGAATCTCTTTTCATTACGAGCCCCCCCAATGATTTTCTTTTACTCGCTGAGGAAGTGAAGTCACCATTACCTGTTGTGATACTTAAATTTGGGTATCTATTTCTGTATGTTTCCCTCTGCTAGGCAGTGCCCTGGTTATTACTGCAAAACAAGAAGGCTCAATACTACATTAGGCTAAAAATGATTTATGAGCAGATGTAAAAGTTAGTGGCATTGCCAAGAAAAGAGTAACAAATGTCAACTGAGCTTTGAAATGTTCCTTGCTCTTTTAGCTAAGGTTCTGGTAGAGTAGCTTAATATACTACACTACGTACTGCATCCTTGTAACCAATAATTGCTAATTCCAGAGGCTCAATTTACTGAAGCTGAACCAAATGAACACTAAGCATGTTTATCAACACTGCTGAATGCTGTCGTATTACTGAATAAACACGATCGACGGAAGGGTTGGAAGGGAGAGGAGAATTTGGCTGTTGGTGATAATTTCCAGTTGTGAAGCAATTTAGATAGCAGATTCTAGTATGAGAATAAGGAGTTTAGTAAGTGCTGGATTTGCATAATAGTAATACATGTCACTTTAAATTTTCTCCTGGCATTTTCATGCACTTTTAAAATGAATCCTAATTATAAATGTTATACAAGTCCCACATAATGTGAATTTACTTGTATGCACATTTGCATTAACCTCACTTTTAAATGTGCTGATGATTAACATTAGTAGCTAAGTTATTATGTTAACTGCATGAGTATACTACACACCATCTTTTAGACATTAAATGTGCAGAGAACTCTAAAAATTCACCCCTAATCAAGGGTACACACACAAAAATACTGCAGTAAAATCAGCTGAGATGTTATTTTTAATTTTTTTCCTTAGAGAAGAGATCCTACAATGCTTTCCCCAGAGCAAGAGGACCCATAAAATATAAATAAATTTATTGTGCTCTCTGTCAGGTCCATCTTGAAAAAGCACTTTAATGCTATTCATATTATTGAAAATTAGTATGGCATGCCTTAACTGTGATAGCTCAACAATGTTTCTTCTTATTCTGTATAGATTCAGAGATGACAAAACCCAAAGCAATAACTTTTATATTCTCCAGTGTGCAGAAATTCCACAAGCCAAATGAAAGAAAGAGAACATAACCTTTATAAATTACCAAGTAGCTCCTCAGCTACGCAGAAGTTACTCGAATACATTCTAATCTCTTCTGTGCTCCCTATGAACTGTTCCACACACTGCAATCCCCATAGACTACTGGTACCTACCTCCTGCCACTCACATCCCAGGTAGATTTGGGCCTATGCTCATGAATAGGATGCGAGATACATTCTCCTCATGTTATGAAAAGACCCAACTTTTCTGATATTAGTAATAATTAGTAATGCTACATTTGGTTTACTACACTGATTGGCTTGATTTTAATTTCTTCTACACACACATTTTTGATAAAATTTCCAAAAAGGTTTCTCAGCATGGAATATTCTATTCCTACATATAACACAGCTTAATTGCATCCTACCTTCTAAAGTTTTGGGTTTTTTTTTTTACTGAGAATCAGTCTACTAGAATGAATTGATGTAAATTTGCCTTCAGGTCTACAGTTGTTCTGAGGACTATAAAGATATAGTCCTTAAAAAAATTAGTTAATTGTTTTTTAAAAGCACAGGTTCTAAACTGAACATTATTGTGACACAGTAGTAAAATTTCATTTTCAAAACTGGAATAATTTAGGCATACGTGATCACGTTCAGTAGTTGAAATCACAAAGCATTCTAATTATTTCTCCCCTCTACAAAATTGCTACTGTTGTGAAAAGATAAAAGCTAGTTAAAATGAAGACAATGGTGCTTTCAGCTAAA
>JANIJG010024657.1:0-15003 GCA_024611175.1 Megaceryle torquata
CTGAGGACTCCAGAGCTGCCCCAGCACTGCAGGGGGGTCTCCCCAGAGCCCTGGGAGCAGAGGGGCAGGATCCCCTCTCTTGAGCTTCAGAGGAACCCCAGAAGGGCAAACAACATATAGAGCTGGATGAAGCTCCTGTTCTCTTTAACCTGAACCAGTCACCCCCGTCTCCCTGCAGTGCCCGCGCCGCTGCCCCCTCACCAAGGTGTGCCGCTTCATGTGCTCCCGGCGCGTGAACTTCTTCCCGCAGATCTCGCAGGGATAGGGTCGCTCTCCCGTGTGGGATCGCATGTGTCTCTTCAGGATGCACTGATGCATGGCTGAAAAACTGCAGTAGGGGCACTTGAACTTCTTCCTGATGACTGTGAACTCGTTGACTGCAAGAGAGCAAGGAAAACATGTGGAATTACTTCCAGAATGTCTCCAAAACAGTCGGTCTTCTCATTTACTATTTCCCTATTAAACTGGCTCCCTGTGAAATCACACGCTCACCTCTTAACCATCTGCAGCAATTTGTAATTGTTACACCGTGTTACTGCACTCGTCTTATCAAAGCTAAGGACTTCAAGCACCGTCACCAGAGAAGTTTTTGAGCCAACATTCTGCAGCAGCCTGTCGCACACACAGAATCATACAACAGTTTGGGTGGGGAGGGACCTTGCAAGCTCATCTGGTCCAACCCCCTGCAGGGAGCAGGGCCATCTGCAACCAGAGCAGGGTGCTCAGAGCCCCGGCCAACCTGTTCTCCAACACATCCGGTGATGGAACACCCCCAGCTTGGCCTAACCCTTGCTGAACAGCCAGTGAAGAGGGGCGATGACCTGCTAGAATTCAGACTTATCCTAATGAATTACCCTAATTACCAGGACCTGAATTTCTGAGGCTGTTCTCTGGGGCAGGGGCCTTGGGTGGACGACCCCAAAGGACAGAGGCTGGCAGCGCCGCGCAGCTCAGCGCTGGTGCCGGGGTGATGCAAGGGCAGCGCTGCACGCTCCAGGAGGGTGTCAGCAGAGGTGCAGAGATTCTGGGTTACCCAGAAGAGACGGGACAGTTGCAACCAACGTGCTCCGCGTTACCCAACTCACAACGAGCGTTACCACTGCGGCACGGACACAGGAATAGGATAAGTGGATGGAGAATGTTGAATTACAGCACGGCCCCTGCAAGCCTCCTTATGAGACAACTACAGATAGCCCTGGAAGGACTTGTTTTGTCCCTCCCAGTCACGTTTTGCCGAACAAGGAAAGGGCCGAGTTCCTCAAAGCCATTCTGCCGCTGTCAATTCTTTTCTTCTCGTCATCTTTTCCGAAGCTCACTGAGAGCAGGCCCAGGGGATGTGGACAGGACTTTGTTAGCCCAGGGCTCTAACCTGCCATCATCAGAATGTTGGTATTTCCTCCTCCAAACAAAGACAAAGTGCAATATGCAAAACACAGCAGGTGAAAGCAGCGTCTCTGCTACTCCCCGAGGACATCCACCCGCTGCTGTCCACGGGGGTATGGTTTTAAATCTCCACCTTCTAATAATTCTATTGCTTTCCATTAGGATGGTAATTTTCCCCCACTTTCCTCCTAATTATTGTTATTTCTCAAAGCGATATATTGTTGACATAACAAGGAGGGGAAAGCAGCAAGCAAGTTCTCGTTAATCACCTGAAGTACACCAGCGGGTATGCAAACGGCTCCTGGTAAACGGCAACAGTCGGAGTGGGAGAGCTGAGGAACAGGCGAAACGCCAGCCCTGCTGCGCAGCTCCCACCTCAAAACGGCCTTTTTGGGGTAACTCAGTAGATCCAGGTGCTCGCTGTCGTTTAGTACCCAGTTTGGAGGCTTGTTTTCTTTTTTCCTTTCCCGTTTTCAATTTCGTTTTTAAGGTTTGTGTTGGATTTGCCACACAGATAAACCACCCAGAGAAGTAACTACCTCTGTCACTCGCCTAACAGCGCCAACCGCGCGATGCTATTGAGACATTTCCAGGAGGTAACACCGCCCTTCGCCATCGGGACAAACGCCTCGGCACGAGCTCGTCTTAGAGAAAGCATTCCAAGAAGTTTTCTCTCGTTCTAACACAGATCAAAAGCACGGTTCAAGATCTTAAAAGCTGCCGTGACGTGAAGGTTCTTTGCCGAGTTTGTCTTTGCGTTTGTTTTGACGACCTGGAATTAAATAGATCCTCCACACGGGTAACTTTGGGGGGAAAAAAATACTTCCTTTGAGTAGCAGTTTGGCTTGGATTTAATATTCTTCTCTTGTGCTCCTCACCTGGAGCTCTGGGCTGCTCAGCAGCTGCAGTGGCCCATCCTACAGGTGCTTTTTTTATGGTGCTTTGACTGGGGTTTTTTTTTTTCCAGCAGGTTTGTGAAGCTGTCAGGTGAATTTTCTAGCCCGAGGGGAGGAAAATAAAGCGCCTACTCACCTGGGCCACGGCTGCAGCGCTGACGACAGGGAGAGCAAGTGCTAAAGAGTATTTCATTCCCTGTCAGTACGGATTAGTTGCTGCCACCGGGCAGGGCTTTGAAGGGCTGGTTTCCAGAGACTGTGCTTGCACTGCTTTGGGAACCTCCCAGAGGAGACACTTCGACGTGGCCCGATGCCCAGGGCCTTGGGCAAGCTCCTGCTGATAACCACCCAGCCCTTCTCCTACCCCACACCTATCTGCTCATTTTGCACATTTTTTTATTTTTGTTAAAAAAAAATACCCAGCCTAGACTACGAGAACTATTCTATTACAGGAGAAGTATCTTTTGCTTTATCGTCTCCTTTGGCTTTGACACCCCCTTGCCTATATGATCAGAGGCAAGGAGCCCACTTTCTTCTACAGCGAGGTTCAGTTTTATGATGCAAAGCTATTTATGACAGACACATTTCCAGGCTGATCTCGTCACCGCTCGATTATTAGCGACAGGGCTCACAAACACTGCTGTTCCCCAGGGTCACTATAAACCCATTACTACAGAGTCTAGACGAGGTAAGCGAGCTATAAGCTGATCAAGGGAAGTCAGGAGGGGACATGGGACCCTCCTCTTCCTCCAGTCCAAGGCTGCAGCCAGCACTACTCAACAAGAGAAGCAGGTGTAGAGCACAGGTCCCAGGCCAAGCTGCTGAGAGAGCCAGGTTTAACCACCTCACTTTGGAAAAAAAACCAACATGGGCATCCCAACGGCAACCAGAGCCCAAGATTACAAAGCAAAAGTGCTTTAAGGAAGAGAATACCACAAAATCCCTACTTCCTTCATCGCCGGATTGCACCTGATCCTGTCATTTCCTAAGTGACCAGATGCCTCCTCATTTACTGTCCATAGCTGTCCCTTCACTTTAAGGCTGAGCTACTGCAGAAGCAGAAAGGGTGACTCCCAAAGTCAGGTGCACAACCTGCACCGCGGGCACGCTGCTTCCACGTGCACACAGCCAGGGGTTTCCAACAGATACACGTATTTCCAAGCACACAGAAGTATTTCCAAGCACACAGAAGTATTTCCAAGCACACAGAAGTATTTCCAACACCCTATTCATAACACATCCTGATTTCCAGATCCCCCACGCTTCCTTTTGCCTGCATTCAGCTTCTATCGCTCGAGAATAACACGTTCAGCTTCTAGGACACTTGCAGTTAAAAATAGTCACAAAACACTTTTTGCAGCTATAGTTTTATTGGAAACTAATTTTTTTTTTTCACCAAATAGCCAGGTATTTCTTTCTTGTATCTACAAACTGTAAACACCTGAAAAGCAACAGCATTGTTAGAAAAATCACTGCGTTGCAGAGCTGAACGTCTTCACCGGACTGTTAAATATGTGCACCCCCAGGTACACAGATTTTGTGAACAGCACACCAGCTTTGGTACGAGTATAATCTTTAGTCCAAGTGGCAATATTTTATAGAGCTCACGTATTGAGGTCCTAAGAACCAGTCTTTAACAAGACTGTTAACAGCAGTGCTGTAGATAAGGAGCTACTGGACACAGCTACAGGAAGAACAGCACCGAGGAGCAGCGGGTGTCGCACAAACAGTGCCACGGGAAAAACCTCTGTGCTTCACTTCACGAGAATATTTACAGAAGATGTGCATTTTTAAAACCTGACACGCTAATGCTTGGAAAAAAAGCCTTTGGTGTTGTCATCCTGAGTAACTTTACTGATTTTGCTGAGGCTGTTTATGAAACAGGCTCCTCCATCCCTGAGCTGAGAGAAGGGAAAGCACCAGTGATGTCCTGCCCAGGAGAGCCGTTTGGCGTTACCTCTAACCCGACAGCCAGTTAACGATCACCGAAAAGCTGCAGCCAGCTGGTTATTACCAAGAATTCACACAGAGAATTCTTGTCCACTTCATCCTCATTATATTTAAGGTTATAAATAGCAAGGTGCAATTTAACTGTCAAACTCACACTTCCCATCATCTTCCCATGCCGTTTTCTAACACAAAAATCCTACTTTTATTAAGTTTTCTACTCCAGCTCTGTGAGCCTCTGGTTTATGTATAAATAGATATATAAATATATTTTTATATATATATTTGGTTCTAACATTTTAGAAAACCTACTCCTGATGCTGAAGGGAAACACTGGAACGTCTCTGGGCTGAAGTCAGAAGCGCTCTGATGTACAGGCCAAGTAAAATACAACTTAAACCTCTATTAGAATGAGGTGACCTGACTATAGGAAAAAAAAAAAAATCAAATTAAATTCTCAAACATGAGAAAAAAAGAACAAATATGAAACGTCGTTAACTATTAGCACGTGAACAAAGTCTTTTAAAGTTTGCTGAAATTACTTTGGCTGGCATCTTAACTCTTCCGATTCAGACAAATCCTACCACGCTGCTTCCAGATTTCCAGATAAGGCTCAGTTTTGGTCACAACTTTCTCCTCTGGCTCAGCTTTCTCCTTCCTCACTTGCTGGTTGTTAAAGAGGAAAAGAAATGACGAGGCAGTAAAGCCAGCATCTGTAACAAGGGAAGCTGACTATAAACTAAACACATTCACAGAGAGCCGGGATCCGCGACGCCAAAGATCTCAACGGGAACAAGAGCGAGAAAAATGAATCAAAAAAAATGGATTGAAGTAGGGTGCAGTCCACTGCTTGCACAGGAACATGTGCCTAACTCTGACTGCTCCAGAAGAGACAGAGCTAAGCCAAGCAGGGAAGCTCTGGCTTCCCAGCCCTCAGGAGCCCAGCGCGGAGCTGTCTCCCCGAGGCTCCCGCCAGCAGCGGGAGTGGGCAGAGCAGCACCTCACCAAAATATCCCCATCCCCTCCCTGCGAGGGCGAAGGCAGCAGGAGCTGGATGGCCCCTTCTCATCCAGCTTTCTGCAGGAAACAGCTCTGCAGGAAACTCTCCACTGGAGGCCTCCGGGCTGCTCAAGTCCCCTTTGTGCGTGACCGACTATTTCTCATTTTTGTCTCCCTGAGATGCAATGAGATTATGAGAAAGGATTTTTCCAAGGAATAACTCTGAAGACATTTTTGCAGAAGCTGCTGCCATCTCCTCAAGCTGTCTCTCTTGCACGTGGAGGAGAAGGACCCCCCAGTGCCAGTGCTGGAGCTGCTGACAAGCTGTGCTGCACGCGGAGCAGCTGGGGAGCTCTGTGCTGAAATATGCTACTTCCCTCTCACAGCCGCTATAATTGCTTCTGAGTGCAAATATATAGTGAGAGACACAGAAATATTTAACCTTTTAAAAAAATAAATTCATTTCATATAATAAAATAGGAATTAGGGTAAGACTTCTACCCTCCAGAACAGCCATTACTGATCGTGTATGTGCACCACAGTTCAACCTTCTATGTGAAGCTTCCCCTCCTCAGTCTCCACAGCATACACTCGGTCTGGCCAACTTAATTACATTACATGAAACCAGAGAGTCAGAAAAATGTACAGAATTCCTCAGAACCACAGTCATACTCCAGGATACTGTTTTCTAAATAGTCCCAAAAGCACTCCAACACAGTATCAAGAAAACACACGAGTCTTGCGACACCTTTCAGTCCCAAATAACAGACCCTGTTGCACACAGGAATAAGCAGCACGTTTTCCTCCTTTGAATGACAGAGAAAAATCAGACTTTGTAAGGAGCTTACAGGGCTGAGCAACCCAGTGCTCTCCCAGCTCTTAATCTCAAGCTGAAAAAACCCTGAAATGCCCAAAGTGTCCAATGGACAGAGCACTAGACCCGAACTCAGGAGACTGAATTCCATAATTAACTCTAACATTCCATTATTAACGCTAACGAGCTCAGCAAGCTGAGGTATGTTATTTTCCCAGGAAATATGAGGAAAAAAATCCCCAGTTCTTTTATAAAGCACTTTGAGATCTACTGATAAAGAAAAGCTGAAGGTAGTATAAGCACACAGTGTGATCACACCAGCCAGACAGCCAAAGTGCCCATGATAGGGGCTGACAAAAGTTCTCTCTGCACAAAAATTGCAGCGTGGCTGCAGTTGCACAGTACCTGGAACCTTACCACCCTGATCAGCTCCGGGGGGTTACTCTACTGCGTTAACACCCGCGGTACGTTTAGTTGCAGCGCAAGAAGGATGGAACAAGTTGCTTTTCCTAGATTAAAAGAAGCATCTCAACATCTACGCAACGGTAGCTACGCATCCTCAGGCTCCTCGTTTTGTCCTACGCTGTCCAAGAGCTCCAACCCGCCCAGCTGGGCCGAGCCCAGGTAACACGCTTTGAGGTGGCTACTGAGGTTCTTCTGTGTACCGAAGCCCTTGCCACAGAAGAGACAGACAAAAGTACGCTCGCTCGAGTGCACGGCCATGAGATGCCGGTTTAAGTCTGTCTTGTCTCGGAACAGCTTGGCACAGTTAGGACACTGCATCTTCTTACAGTTGAAGTGGATGGTCTTCTCGTGCCGATCCATGTTGGATTTCAGCGTGAAGCTGGCGGGGCACTTGGAGCACTGGAAGCGGGCGAGCTGGCCGGAAGGCACACCATCGGCCAGGCCAGGCTGGGAGCAGTCCACCCAGTCCAACGGGAGCAGCATGGAGAAAGCATGCTGGTGGATGTGCTCCTGCAGCTCTTCGGCACGCTGGAAAACCCTCCTGTGGAAACCACAGGTCAGCCTCTTGGCCAGGGCTGAGTCCAGGAAGAGGCCGTCGGCGTCTGTGTCTTCGGACCTCGAGAAGCTTGTATCTAGAAGGGAAATAGGCACGCACACGCACGGATCAGTGGCTTCTGCTACGAAGTAATGAGAGTTTAAAGACATGTTTTTCTTTCTGCTTACCTGAATCAGAGTTATCAAGCTGCCAAAGTGCTAAAATTCCATCGTAAGTGGCCTGCAAGTGAAAAGCACACTCCAGTTAAGGCAAGAGTTTACAAGAAACCCCCCCCTGCACTTAGTGCTCAGCCCCCCGACCCTGTCGTTGCCATCACCCCTTCCTTAAGGGAGGCTCATTCGACCTGGCAACTCCATTCGCCTTTACAAAGCTCACCCTGGCAAAGCAGCCAAGTTAACTGGGCTGTACTTTGCAGGATTCTGTGTTTTGAAGACGGTGATCAACCCACCGGTTTAGGTCCGGGTTCCAGGCTCGTTAAGCGCCTGTAGCTCCCGCTGGAGAGAAAATTTCCAGCAGATACAACAGAACTGGAGAATTTTCCCTTAGCCCTACATAGCTGTTTTTTCTTTCCACAAAGAAAAGCCCATGGAAAACAAACACCTTCTGCATAGTTCCCTTTATGCAACGCTCTCTGGCACTGCTGAGCCAAATTATAAATAAAAGCTGATTTTTAATGTATTTATTTTTAATTCATGAACCATTTGCAATATGCCAGTGTGCAGCAGATGGCAACCCTCTATGAGGCAGAGGCAGGATGCAGCCTGGGCAGGTCTGCTGGAGACCGGGCAAGCGGCCGTTCTGATCAGCTCGCTTTGCTTTAAGGTGACTGCAGAGGGGAAAAAAATAAAATAAAATAATCAAAATCTATGTTTCCATCCATTTGTTTAACGGAACTAAACTATCATTTAAAAATATTAATAAGAAATGCCACAGCAAGTGATGGATTTTGTGTCAACCTCCTGACTCGTGTCATACAGAAAGCCAGCCCGCGTCTGGCTGCATTTAGACCGTTAGAAGGAACCCAGATGCAAACCACCAGAAGCAGGCAATGGATAGCTGGGTCTCCACTGGCTTCATGCCATGATGATCTTCTTGTCTGCAGTGTTTTGCAAACAAAGGGATTTACAATAAAAAGGACATCTATATTAAAAAAGCAAACCAAACCAAAAGAAAAAACAAAAAAAACCCAAACAACAACTGTTTTTTGAATGCAAGTTCTGTTGAGAGAAGGCAGAAAGGCTAAAATTGGGACAGCACCAGCCCTGACCTCAACAGACTTCCAGTTTTAAAATAACCTATATTTAAAAACCAAAACCAACAAACCCTAACAGATCAAAGCATAATGCATGGCGGGCTTTCCACATGCTCCTAACTGGGGAGGACTGGATTAACCAGCTACCTCTGCACCTTTCCCCACGGTCTTACCTGGGTTGAGGAGGGCACCTCTCCTTTTATCATGGTTTCTGGTGACATTTCACCAGAAGAGCAGATCTCGTTGGGGCTCTGAGTGGCAAGGTGTGATGAAGGCAGCGGGGGGGATGGTGCTTCCACTTTGCCATCACATTCGCCCCTTGAACGATTCGAGTTGGTGCCAGGCCCTGGGGAACACACAGGAAACGAATCTCACCCACGTGAACCGGCACCAGCTGGTGCTTTTCAAACAGGCTTCGCAAAGGCAGCGCACCAGCGCTCGTGGCTTCTTCTGTCACTGGGAGGGAACGCAGCAGGATGCTGATGCCAGGTGCTTTTTTTTTTTGGGGGGGGGTTGTTTTGTTTTAAAACCAGCCTCCCCACCCAAAATGTGATGTAGGTAGCGGAGCTCTATCGGGCGGCACCGTCACTAAAGAGTCCGTCGGGAGAAAGCGGCGCAGAGCAAATAATCCATTGCTGAAAGACACCTCTTGGAAAAGCACCGCTTCACACACAGACATTTCAACCTGTAAGTAACGTACGCACGGACTTGATTCTACTCCTCGCTCCCTTGAGATTTTACGTCAAAGCTTCAGATCTCGAGATGTGACCGGGGTGTTTTATTCAATACAGTTCTGTCAGCCCTTGATCTCAAAGTGCTTTACAAAAGATGGGGGAAAAGTATTCCTTTCATTCTGTAGTTAGCAAGTATTTCAAGTTCAAGTGTTTGTACAAACCTATTCAACACCTGACAGTCGTTACATCCTAAAAAGCTAGTTAAGGCCAAAGGCAGCAGAATGTGCCCTCTTGCCAATGCTGCAGCAACAGCCAAACGGTAAATGACAGTCCAGAAACCGCCCCGATAGCCAGTGACAAATCTATGTCCAAACACAGGCTGTAATTAAGACCAGAGTATGTTACAAATCATTAAAGAACTTCAACAAACCCCTCGACTGAGGATCAGAATGACACAGTGAGCAGGTGGTTATTTTTGAGCAGGCAAAACCAGAAGCAGGTAAGGCAGAAAAATAAACAAATTCGTATTTAAGGCACTCTGTGCCCTAAAGGCTTTTATATTTCAAACACCAAAGAGTCCAACTGAAACCTTTAGGGATATAAACCCCACACTTGAATGCAGCTACAAATAGTAAGTCAAAAGTTTGTACTGTGTCCGAATACAATACACGGTGATCTGGGTGACAAGAAAGCCTTTGGGTGAAACCACACCAAGGGTTCTAAATGTGAACAATCCCAAACCCAACATTTTATCAGCTATCAGAGGAACCTGTGGCTCCTGTGCCACAAGCTGGATGTTTGATTTACCTTTCCCCGCTTTGACTGTGAGTGGAAAAATCTTTCACAGCCTATTGGAGGGTGATGACAATAGTCTAGGGTTTTCACTCTGGTGGTGCTCATCTATTGCTGGTGTAATTTAAAGGCAGGACAAGAAAATGCTAAAACCTCTGTAAATTCAAGATGGGAAAAAGCTGGGAAGAAAGTGAATTCATCGGTATTTCCCATGAGAAACTGTTACCAGGAATCCAGCTCTCCAGGGCCGTGGCAGAATTCCTGCCTAGACAGCCACACGCTGCATTTCCCGCCCCCTCAACACCCCAAACTGATCCAAGCTGCCCCGTTCGCATTGAAGCTACGCAGTGTGACCATGGACAACATCTCCAGGTTGCTCTTCTCGAAGCAAATGGTATTTCAGCACAGAGTAGGGACCAGCCAGTGGGGTCTGGGCTGATTAGTTCTTTATCAGCACCTCTGCAGTTACGTGTGCTCCTCAGACACGATGCGCCACGGAGAGCAAGAGTTAAGGCTACGGAACGAGCAGGGAAATAGAGTAAGGAGGGCAATAAACTCAATCATCCAACGTGAGCCACAAAGATGTACAACACAACCACGTACAAAGATGGTCTTTAAAACAGCAATTAATATTTATTTGGTTACGACAACTGCAAGGAACACAAGAAAAGGAATCCACAAAAATGACCCATACTTTGTACACGAGAAGGCAGACAGCGCCTGAAGTTCTGTCTTGCCCCATTCTGACTAGTACTGAGAAACCTTTTTCCCCTTGTAAACCGATAGCAAAATGAATTTTAATCGAAAGGATTTTAACTTCTGAATCAGAAGCCAAAAGCTCTCTCCTTCAGCGAGCTTTGCGTGCGGAAGGTGACGCGCTGGTTTAGCGGCACTTATATGAAAATAGGATTCTCTGACGGCTGGACAGTAAACTATGGTGGAAAAGAGAAAGACACAGGTTATTTTATCTCGGTTTAAATTGCATCCGTTCTCCCCTAAAGTTTCGTTTACCATGTGTAAAAATTCCATGCCAAACTGAATACTTTTAGCTGTCTCTTGGGACAGTTGACCACTGTGTAAAATGCGTTCCTTCAGCGTGCAGGGCAAGTATAAATTATCGGCTCCAATGAACCACTGACTAAAAATAACGTATTAGCTGGTTTTGCCCCAAAGAAAAGGGCTCTGTGTACCATGTAATCACTTGGCCAGCGAGCTTCATAGGAATTGCTTCTATAAACAGTTTCAGTTGCAACAGGGTAAACAGGAAAAGCCAAACTTAGACATATAAAAAGCGTGCAATGTACTGTTCTGGAAATGTGGAAGAGTTGTCCTTTAAGGGAGTCAGTCACCCTTAAATCTGAAAAGTTCTCCACCTTTTTTTAATATATAAAATGAGCAAACAAGGATGTAAACTAAGCGACTCATTTTCTAATGAGTATTAACATTCTCTTTCTCTTCATTATACTTGGCAAAACCAGCTGAAAACATTCAACTAAAGCCTTTGAGAGTTCTGTAGTTGTGGTGTAACCGTACGGAACAATGCTACCAAAGTTCAACATCGTAAATGAAGTAAGACAGACGTTATTAAACCCCCGAGCTCAGTAGCACAGCACTGCTGAGGGTGGAAACCAGCAAAGAATAACCTGTTTTTACATAGAAACCATGAAAAGGAGGAAAAGCGAACCTCTTCTAACATCTTATCCAAAGGATGCCCCACACAGCGCTGCGCACCTTCCTGATCTAACGGCTCCAAGACGACCTCGCTGTTGAGTAACTGACATGTTACTTTTTTTTTTTTTCTTCAGGTTTCTGACAAGCACGTGAACGACATCAGTCTTGATCATACCCCCTAAATGGCATCAATTCTCAGAGCCCTTCAGTTGCAGTTATCCGGCAACTGTGGGACCCAAATGGCAAGAGATTGAACTTTTCCCTTCTGATTTGAGTTTGAACTGGTTAACCTCAAAAAACGCTGGACTTATGTTTGACTCCACCATAGCGATTCAACAGCCCGCCAACCCTGGGCTTCATTTTCCATCAGCTGAACCTTAAGTAATTTCATACCTCCCACAATCATTACAATAGACAGCGAGTTGGGATTAAAAGAACACAAACAACAGAAAAAAAAAAAGAATGAAAACCTTGGGGTATCCTCCCATTAACTTTTATACCACTATGAACTCTGCGGAAGGAAAAAATAAATGAAAACCTGTCACGTCTGCAGTAACTTGGAGAGTATTTTCCCTTTCAGAAATGGCTCTCAGAATTTTAAACGTGTCAATTAACTCTTTGGATCTGCCCACCTCCATTAAGCCTTTTCCTCCTCCAGAAAAGAAAAATAAACGTGAACACTGCTCCCTGAGTCAGCTACTTGCTGCAGGGCTTCAGAAGAGAACACAAAGACAATCCTGTGATAGCAGTTGGAAAGATTAAAAAACCACTTCATATTTTTTAAACTCAAGAGAGATTGATCACTTAAAGTTCTTGAAATGAGTGCTCTTCCTTTTCAAATCAGACAGATGAAAACCGTGCTGGTTGTGGGGGTTTAAAAATATATATATTTAAAATAAAAAATCTTTTTCACGGTGCTCCTGCCTACTCCCCCCAACTTTTTTAAAAATTTATTTAATATAACCTTAAAATGACTCAACATCCTCAAATTGTGTTTGAAGAAAAATGTGAAAAACACCTACAAAGCCAGCACCGACCCAGCCTCTGCTTTTAGATCTCACAAATCTTCTTACCACTTGCTTCACCGTCTCGTTTTATACGCTGAAAATTCTCATTAAACTTGATGCCCTATTGTATTCAGTAACGACCACTTAAAAGCGAGTGAGTCTTGGATCAGAACATCTTTTTCAAGGGATTAGAAAGAATCAATACCTGTGAATCCGAATAAGATGAAGGAAAAATATGTCCCTTAACTCTCTGCTTCTGCAAAAAATCCCCTTGCCAGGCCACAGCCACATCCAGTACCTACTGGTGTGAGAGCTCCAGACCAAGCGAGCAGTCATCCTTTTGTCTTGGGCAACTCACTCGGTTTCCGTAAAAGTGAGATCACTGAAGCTTAGAGCAATGAATTTCAAGTTATAGGGAGAGGACTGGAAAACGGGGACCACCCCTCAGGAGCTCTCATTTACCCCCTTTCCTGACCATGCCAAGCTTTAGTTTAAAGCCAGTTGGTCTCCTGCCTACACCGTGCCTGCTCCTGAACTCCGCTTCTCAGCGGGTTACGCACTCCCTAACTTCAAGCCCCGATTTATCACTGCCATACACTCATTTGTCTTGAAGCCAAGCAGTCCTTCAGCTCTTCACTAAAATCTCAAGCCCTCCAACCACGAGAAGGATGATGGATAGAGGGTGGCCCCGTCACTACTCCAGTTTATCATCACAGATGATGAAACCGCCGATTTCCCCCGTCAGGCGTCTCAGAAGGGAGGGCGCTGCCCATCAATCGCTCTCGCTCCCGCCCATGCCGGTGCCGGCTGCGGGCAGCTCCTCCCTGCACACCAGCCCCACCGCCCAGCTCCTGCTGCTATCTCCCTGCCACGAAGGGATTTGCTACCCAGGGGCCTAGTTTCTGCCATCTCAATCATTCAGGGAGCAAACTCCCATGGAAGAAGCCAGGACACTGCGTTGGTCGTTCCCTCCGAGCATCCAAGCTGCAGAGTAAGGTACAAAAAAATCATTTTTTCTCTCTAAAGGTAAGGGTTTTTTAAAAATAATTCTACTGTTTAAACACAAGAAGCAAAGAGAGATAGGGAGACTGACATTACATCAGGCAGTTACTTCCCTTTGTCGTACAACTCAAGTGACCATGAGAAGTTGTCCATCTGTTGCCATCGAGGAAAGTAAAAATAAAACAAAGTAATAGGTATCTTAAGTGAATGTTTCTTATTTAATTGGTCGACTTTCTCAGTATAGACTAAAAGAAGCCTTTTCTGATGGAAACTAAGACACGGTTTTCAGAAAGCTTGCTCTATTTTATGTCACAAATGATATCTCCATCTTCTGCGAGCGTTATTAAAATGCAATGTTAATACTCTTTCTATCTTCGTGCACGAGAGAATCAAACTATTTTTACAGCTGCAATGAAGGAAACACAAAAGTAGGCTGAAAAATAAGCTGTCTAACTGCACACATCAGCTGTCTCCAACAGATCACCAGGAGAAAAACATTCGTTTTCCGTGCAAGTATAACAAAACAATCAATAGGTGCTCGTTACTGACAGAGAGGTCTAAAAGTGAACAGCAAGAGGTAAAGATCACGCTATCGACAAAAGTCACAACTGCTTCTACAGGCAGGAGCAACACTCGAGCATTTCAACATCAGCCAGTCTGGGATTCAAAAGCCTTCTTTTATCATAAGGACTCAAATAGGTTTCTTTACCACAGGGACACAAGTTCTTTTTTTACCGTAAGGACTCAAATGTTTGGTATTTTGTCTGTAAGTACCATTTTGCAAACACAAGAAACAGAAATTTCAGGATGAGCACTAACACACACGCACTAACACGCTTTCTTCCACGGCGTCGGCAGTTAACGTTAGAAGTTAGATCAATACCAGACACAGGTTTCCAAATTTTATGGCAAGTGGGATTAAGCAGGATTTAAAACTGGATATAAACACATCGATAGGAACAAACAAGACAGTGACCTGTATTTTCCTTTCTCTTAGAAGTGTCAATAAACTAAAAAAAAAAAAAAAAAAAAATAGAAAAACACAAACTTACGGGAGAGAGAATGGGTGCCTTTGGGTAAGTACTCAAACAGCAGAGAACTATCCTCTCCCAGCATGTCGGCTTTCAGAGACAGCAAACTGTTCTTACTCATGAGAGCCGCGCGCAGGTTGGCGACGGTGGCAGCCTGGAGCGCGTCCTCCTTCTCTGGAGTGAGGGGCTGGGAGATGTAGCTGGCCTCCCCGCCCAGCAGGGCTTCCTCCACGTGCGTGTAGGGGTCCGGCCGCTCCACTCTGCTGTCAGAGCTGCTGGGCTCTGTCACTGTCACATCAGCACCTGCGTGATGAAGGATGTTGTCAGAGACATAAAAGAACTTCTGAGACACAGGATGCTGACCACGCATGGCTGGCCAAACACAGGTCCAAACTACAGAGAATGGGGAACTGAGCACTATCCCCCTCTGCTGGGAGGCCAGGCTGGGAGAGCTGGGGGGGGGTTCAGCCTGCAGAGGAGAAGGCTCCATCTGGGGAGCCCTTCTGGGGGCCTT
>JANIJG010024659.1:0-25354 GCA_024611175.1 Megaceryle torquata
TTCCCCATTATTATTTCCCTTTTGTATCAAGTTTTTTAATAATTTGTTTGTAATTATATTTGAAATTTTTTTGTCTTCCCCCCCCCCCCCCCCCCCCTTTTTTTTTTCTATGCCTCTGTGAAATATCTCCTCTTGGGTGGAAGCTTAGTAAACCAACATAAATGTTCTTGTAATTTTGAATTATTATTTAGGCAAGCCCAAGTGCTGACTTCTGTGGTAAAGCATTTAATACACCATTAGTTATTTAAAAACCCAATGAATGAAAGAAATCTAGATAACTTTTGATTTCTTACAGCTGAGGTATTTACATTTCTAAGTTACAAGAAATGACAAGTGAGTTATTCTTCTGGAGTTTAACAGATCTAGGGTTCAGCACCATCAAAATTAATGAAAGAATTCTAAAAAATCTGAATTGCTGGTTGCTTAAGTGAGATGATTGATTTTTTTCAATATTTAAATAATAAAAAGATGCATATACAAGGGCTCTAGGTACCTTAACAATTAATATTGCAAGATCACCTTTGCAGCATAAAAACTTTTTCTCATTCAGACAGAAATTTGACCAGGTAGTTTCTTGCAAAACATGCTTCTTTTCTCCTTAGACTAAGAATGTTCCTGTAAATCTTCCATAAAATGTTTCAAATGAAAACCGAGAAAATTATAAAATTTGAGTTGAGGGGTAGTAACTTTAGTGGTGTCCTTAAACTATTCCATGTTACTTAGTGCTCAGACAGCAGACACACTTTTCTTTCCTGAGATACATGTCCAATCTGTCTTTATTTTTACAACACTAACAAGATGAAGCTAGTAAGTGTTCTGTCAGTGCAAAGATTGTAATGTATCTAGTCTGATGATCTGGGAAAGCAAACTCATAGCCCACTTTTTATTTAAATTAACTAGGTTCAAAGATGATGGACTAAAGATTAGCTCAACTATGAGATTGGGCAGGACCTTACCAATATATCAAGGGTTTGCAATGTTCAATTCATTCCTTTCTTTCTGTAGAAGAGAGACTCTGTTAAGGTCACAGTCTGTGGGAGCGAGCAGCCTGACAGTGACAGGGAAGTGAATTAGGTGAGGGAGTGGGAAGTGCAGAGTTACTGCTCTGCAAGTACACGTGGTGGTTGTGGGACAGTTACCTTTGATCGTGCTGCTCTACTAATTATGGTAGTTTTTCATAGCTGGTTTAAATATTCCTTGCGTAAAGAGAAAACTAAGATTGGTCACATTCTGCATGAGCTGGACCAACAAAAGGAACAGAACCTTCCCAAACAAGTGCTGTGTTGACAGACGTCCTGTCCCCTAGATTAAGGGTAATGTAGTTGCTCTGTGAAGAGGGGAAGAAGTGTCAGACCTCAGGGGGCAAGCACAGAAAAAAGTACATTCACTTATCGTCACCCTAGTTCCGTACTAGCTCTGCAGCGCTGCTGTTGTCATTATGCTACAACAGTTGTTGCAGGCTGACTTGCCTTCCCAGTAAGCTGTTCCCATCTCTAGCCCCAGTGGATTTCCCCAGTACACACCACGCTAGGGACAGAAGTGTTCTCTGTGATTACACAGGAAGTCACTGCTATTAGGAAGGCCTTAAGGCTTCAAAGTGCATTTTACAGCTCTGGTTTGATCAAGTCAGCCTTTTGCTGCTATTAAAAAAAAAAAAAAAAGAACCCCACAAACAAAAGAAAGAAAAAATGCAAAAACCTCTCCTATACAATTTTTCTTCTTATATCCAAACCCTCAATCTGCTGTTGTGTAAAAAAAAAAAAAAACAGCAAGGAGGTCTGCAACGAAGTCAGAATTTTATCATCTGTTCTGCAATACCTACACAAAATGGGGTGTTTCCTTACTCCTTTTATAATATGCTGTTTTGCAAAGTTATTAAAGCCTCTTAGAAGATTAAACTGAAATATCATATGTATTCTGGTTCATTTCCATGGAACTTTTTTTTAGTACATCGTTTAAAAGCCTGCGTTCATGTTCTGTGTATTTAATTATCCTCAGAATTTTTAGCTTTTGATAATATCTTTGTAGTTAAGAAATTTCTGTAGTATGTAATTTACTAATGCTGTTCCACAAACAACATTTAAGAACAAGTAAATGGCAACAAACAAGCAGCTACACAGTTATATCAGTACTAGGCTAATCTAGTTATAAAACTATAAATGCATCAACTGTAATTTTAAACTAATTTAAAAAGTAATGTAAATACTGTATCTGTAAATGTTCTTATGGAAATCCATGCTATGCATTGTATGTCTCAGCAGACAACAGATGTTTATATTTTTTAAAGTGTGAGAAATAGCTTGTAATATGCTGTGCAGTTTTTAAAAAATTGTTTCCACTACAGGAGTTTATTATTATACTGCTTCATAAAAGGACACAATATCTTTCTTTTGTCACCATAACATCTTTACTTTTGTTTAATATGGTCATTTGTCAATTTTGTCAAGACAAAATTCTTGTAGCCACACTCCTCACACTCCTGCTTAATGTTAAACACCTTTTTTTTTTTTTTTTTTTGGGTGCATGTTAGGCAGAAAACAAATTTATTATCTCTTAAAAAAATGGAAAGTAAAGGTAACATTACATTTATGGAAATAAACAACATTCTTTAAAGCTGTTCCATAAAAGAGTATACTCCAAAATAATCTTTAAGATAAGCTAGTTTCTTCATAGTTGAAGGAAAAAAGGTTGTGGTTATCCTTCTATTATACAGTATTGTACTCTGTTCCAAACTTCAGCACATCAGAAGAATTCCATTAAGTGTGCTTATGTTATAATCTAATTTTTCTGTGGAAAAATGTGGAGGTGTTTTTCGTTTTTTTTCTATGTAATAATTTTTTGTCCCAGGGTTATATTATAGAATAGGAAGAAAAAAAAGTGCTTAAGAAAGATAGTACTTTAATTACATTAAAAGAGGATATTGCTTTGTTTTTTGTGGTTTTTTTTCATTGATTTTCTTTTGTTTCTTTTTCTAAGACTGTTGCTTGAAATGAGAAGTGAATGTGGTGTAAGAAGCTGGAGATGGAGGAAAAAGTGAGGGTTCCCATTAATGCAGAATGTGACTGCTTTCTTGCCATAGAATTAGGCTTTTGTAAGCTTATGAGGTGGTTGGGTGACTCCACTCACCTTCAGTGTTCCTTTCCCTGATACTATTCTTGGTCTTGACTCACCAAATCATGAATGGTTCAAAATCAGGTTGCAGTAAAAATTTAAAATTGTCCTTATGACTGATCTAAGAGTCAAAAAGTTCACGATGAGCTGTGAAGTAAAGCATTTTCCAGCAAGAGATTGATTCCAGGCTTGAATCTTCAAATTAATTTGGAGCCTAGAATGGGCCAGAACTGCATATTGTCATTCTTGTTTTCTCAACTTTTTGTCAGGGACAGAAAGATCAAGTAACAGTTCTCTTCATACAAATGAAAATTTTCCAAAGACAAACATATCATCAAAAAAGGTGGTAAAAGCTAGAGAGACTTGGAAATCTTTCTGATGGGAGGAACATCTTTGTTTAGTAGTAAAAAAAAAATTAAAATTAGCAATTGATTTTACTACACATATTTCTGTGATTCAGATGATGGAGTTCTAGTGTCCTCACTCAAGACTCTTGTTAGTCAGATGACATCTAAATTACTACACAGAGATGGTATGGGCTGACCCAGATATGCAGAAAATTTGTGTTTTCTGTTGGTGAGTGGTGGATCATTGCCTTATGGAAAGCTTGCCTTGGTAAATTTGTGTTGGTAAAGACATGCTCTGATGTGACTTTTTCAGGGAAAAGCAAGGTTTTCTTTACACACAGTCAATTTTTGAAATATGGTGGGTTGTTCTGCTTAGTATTCACCAGAAAACTGGCACATTTCAAGATTTTCTGCAACATAAAAGGACAGAAGCTTTCAATTGCAGGTGGGCTATGACCCCCAGAGCACTTGCCAGATATCTCAGCTAATACTGGGAAGATCAATCACCAAATTACTTCACAGACTGTGTACTGAAAACTTGAATATCATATTTTCGCTGTAGCACACTGGCAAATACAGCATCAGTCCTTTGCTTCCATAAATCTTTGTCCTTCTCTGCAAAAAGACCAAAGGGCTTTTCACCTAAGTTTATCTGATCCATAGGACTACGTTAATCACCCCATATAATCAATGGAAATAATTAAGAATAAGTAATTGGGTAAGTTGAGCTCCATCTGTAGGGTTCAGACAACTGCTTCAGACTAAGATGAATTGTAACTTGTGAAGCACCTTTCTCTTTATTGTTTGTGTAGAGAGCTTGGGGTGACCAGCTCAGACGCAGACATGTACACTACCACTGAATCCCGCACTGGAGAACGATGGAAATTTGAAAGCTGTAATAAGCATCAGGTAGAAGTCTCACTAATTCCTGAGGCTGCATTTCTAAAAGAAACTGACAAGTATAGAACAAAAGTGTCCTCATGTCCGTTTAAAATCCTCTACTAGTGCCGTCTAATAGAAGATTATTTTTCCATTTTTCAGTGAGAGAATTAAAAGGGACAAATTATTTACTACCCTTCCCACCAAGTTTCTAATGTTTTCTGTCAGTATCAGCTAGGTAGAGTAAAGGAAAAAAGGTGTGGGAAAATTAATGAGGGATTAAGCATTAGTGTTCAAGATAAGTTTGCGGAAAGAAAAGATTTCTTTCCTACATCCTTACTTTTTCTACCAGTTGGTCTCTGAATATTCAAGTCCATCTGTCCTCCAAGACTAAAGAGGAAGAAACTTCCTCACTTGATTAGAGACCAGGGTTATCTGGAGTCCACTGAGGGAAAAGAATGGGATTTGTGAGCTTATCATATTGCCATGTTTTCTTTTTATAAACTAAAATCTTTACTGGGCCTCTCCAGCCTGAACACACATAATTGTGACTAGGGAATTTTGTGATCTGAGGTGGATTTGACCATTTCTGTGTTATGGAGTGAGGCCCTCAAGGGAGGGGGAGGGAAACTGCTAATAATAAGGCTTAGGAAAAATATCTTGGTGTGGGGTTAAGGCAAGGAAGGAGGAGGGGCATCTGCTATGCCTAGAAAGCTTGCAGAAAGTAATTTCACACAGAAACAGAGAATGTATAGGTGCAGATTCTGCTTTTCCCTTGTATGTCAGTCCTTGATGGCACAGGACTTCATTCAAGTGAGGCACTGATTTGAGCTGCTTCTGTTTCTTTTGTGTATAACACTATGAAGACAGAGGGAGAGAGGAGCACTCAGGGCAGCTAAAGGAGGACACAACAGCAAGGGGAGACAGAAGTTAATGGTATTCTCCCTTTCATGTTCAGGTCATAGCAAGATTTTGCTCTCTTTGCTGATGTCAATCTTTGGATATGACCTGTGAGCACCTCACGACCCTCTTTGTTCATATTACTCTGGTTGAGAACTGGTGGAATGTTGTGTCAATTCATTTACATTTTATGATGATATTTCTTTACTTTTAAATACCAAAAACTATGGAAAAGGGTAAATCAGTACCAAAGAAATGTATACTTTAACAGTAAAAGAAATTTTAAATTAAGGCACTCTATCTCAAACTCCCTGCTGATTGTGGAAGGGGAGATGGCACAAGTCACTTATTGAGCTAGATGATAAATTTTAAATTTCTTTCACAATATTATTTAAATATGTGGTGGGTTTCTTTTTTCTTGACTGAATAATTCCTAACAATCTTGCTTGCCATTACCAGGATTCTATGTTTATTAAACAACTCTCAAGAAGAGATTTTAGCACTTAGAGGCACACATTCTTTTTGGTCAAATGATCTTTGCAAATTTTGGGCCTGATAAACATATTATTTTGTGTAATTAGGCAGTGATCTAAAGAACAGAACTGTGTGAGAAGTGAATGGCTTGCCTTTCCTAAAGAAACTTCTCTGTGCATTTGTGTAATGTGAAAGGTTTTTCTTGAAAAGGTTAAAAAAAGTTCTAATCAACTTCTGTACATTATGTAGAACTTCATTTTCTAAACTCTGCAAAAGAAAGTTTCATATTTAATGGGAAATCATGAATTATTCCATTTATTATCTACTTCCTCCTTTCAAAGACATGATCTGGATAAAAGGCGGGGTGAATAATTTCAAAAAATACAATACATTTTTAATGGGAAGGTGCAAACTACAGATTCTCATGACTATTAGCAAGTATAGAGGAAACAGAATTTTACTTGCAAAAACTCATCAAACTCTTGCAAAGATAAAATACATGACATACTTTAATAAAGAAGAACACAGTGAGCTGAAGTTTTTCTTTTTTTTTTTATGTAACTTGTTGTTTTTACTAAGTTTGGTCTTAGAGTTTTCTAGTGCTTTCATTTCTCAATAGTTCAACAATATTTAGTACTGAAGATAACGTACAAGCAATACACAACTGACTTTTATTTTTAAAACACTCCATAAAAGTGAAGCATCTCTAACATACAAAAAGAGTCTGAAATAATTTGCCTTGGTACAATTGTGACTTCCTAATAGTTCTCACAGTGAATCCTTCTGAATTGTGCAAAATCCTCTCTTTTCCTCTTAGTCTCTGTGTGGTCTATTTGTCCTCAGCCTACTGAGTAAATTTTGTTGGTTATGACATATTATAAACAAAAGCAAAAATACTGTGGGGATCGTTCATAGCAATAGTATAATAAATGCATAGCATTGCACAGAGTTTTATGGTAATACAGAGCACCAGTTTGAGAAGCTACATGAAATAAATAATTATGATTATCTTTTTCTAAACATAATTTTGCACACTGTGAAAGAAACTTGCAGAGAAATTTAATGACTTCTCTGGTGTCATGCAAGTCAAATGGTAATGATTCTAAACTCAGATGTTTCTAGCTCTCAGTCTGTTAGGTCAGCTCTGAAATAAAAGGGGGAAGTTGAGAAGTACTTCATTTTGATAATTAATGTTCCATAAAATATGGTTTAAATTACTTTTTGTTAGTGAACATAATTAATTTAGGGGAAAAAAAAAGCAGAAAGGTTAATAAATATAATGCAAGTTTTTTCTGACTATGCTTTAGTCACAGGTGTGTGTGCTCTTGTATGAAGAACATTTTTATAAGGGTAGCACTTTTATCTTTACTTATAGTGCTTTCATTGCATTTATGTTTAGGGACAGAATGTTCCAAAAGTTCATTGCTAAATTTGGATTTCCATTTTCTGAGTAATGATTCTGAAGTATTACAGTACTTACATAAATTTTACAATACTTCTTGTGTCATCCTTTGATGTTTATAATTGATTAATTTTTCATTTTATATAGTATTAAAGTGGCAGTGTAGCTTTGAATAAAAGGAAGCATGTTGAATATATGTGTTCTTTGTGGGATCCTACTGACAGGTTTTGCTCCCACCTTTGATTGCATGATTTAGGTTAAAGTGTGGTTTGACAACACTCAGAGACTGTGAGGCAGCAAATGAAAACTACTGCGTTACTGATATGTAACTAAACTGAAAGTTATTGTACTTATATATGTACTATAAAGTACCTATATGCTTATTTTCTGACACTCTTTATTTTCATCTTTCTATTAATTGTTCTGAATACATAGCTCCATAAACCTTTTCTTACTTAAAAAAATCTGAATTGTTACAAAAGTCATTTCACATAGAGCTTATTCCCTCTTGGGATCTGTACAAATTGTCATGCAGTATTTTTTATTTACTGGTTAGAGTAGGGAATTCTTTTTATTACATTTGGAGGAGTGGTAGATTTTATGCTTTTTGTATTAGGACATTAGCTATTTCAGCTTTACAATTTGGAATTAAAGCCCAGCACCCCACCTTAATATAATTTAATTCTCAGCCTTAGGAATCAAAAATTCTGATGTGTAAGCTAACCATCTATTACTACTTAATGGTGTTTACTGTACTTTAATATCTTTCTTTAATGAGATTGCTATAGTCTACAATTTAACATATTACCATCCAGTAAATTTTTCATTAAAAGAAAAGTATTTAAATGGACAGACTTTAAACTAGGATTAAAGAGGGCTGTACCCTGATTCAGTTAAGTAGCTTTGTATCAGTAGCAGTATGTGGTGAAAAAGTGCCGAATACCTTGACCAGATGAGGGCCTGATTCACCAAAGTACTTACATATGTAAATTTTCACACTGAACACAGATACTTGATTACTTGAATATATTTTCAAGTTAGCTATGTATCTAACTTCACTGAACTGCATCCCAGACATGTAACACTAGATCTCATCAGTCTGAGTACCTGGTTTTGTATCTGTGTAACCTGGATCTTAGCATCACTAAATCTGATAGCCATATTTTCAGCTTCTGTATTTACCAACTATTTGCATAAGTGCTTTTTGTGTTCAACAATGCCCTGCAGAAGTTTGAACTATATTTTAGATGTGGATCACTAACAGTGTTGCAAAGCTGTTATGTTTTTTGTCTGTCCAGCTATATAATAATACATAAGTTATATAAATAATATATCTTATAAATAATAATTCCTCTTTCAATTCTTAGGCAGAGTAGCCTGGAGTTATAAACTCTTAGAGCACACTTGGCTTTTTAGTGTTTTGTACAGTGTATTTGTTTTAACTTGATGCATATGTTTTTCAAATTCTAGTGAGGAAATTCACGTGCTTCCTTGCGTATGCTGTGTTTGCTTGCATATAGGTTAAACACAAAGTAGCTAAGTATTCACATACTTGATCTAAGATTCTTGTAGATTTATAGACATGAAATGGAGGGGTGGTGTGTAAAATGTATTTGTTTAAATAAACTTAGACAAAACCATCTTGATTATTTTTTCATAATTTTGTGATTCTTATGTAATGCATTTATATCAGTCATTGACTTGCTAACTGCAGGAGGAAATCCCAAGTGGATGAAGCCTATTTGAATAGAGTTTTAAAACATTATAATAATTGGTAGAGTAATTATTTTACACTGGAAGTATACTTTAATATTTTATATGCTATCATTGTTTAATCCATGTCATTTTGTGCTTTACAAAATGGGATTGTTACAGTACACTTGCATTGTAATCAGCAGCTACCATTAACCTGTAGTACTAATCATATCCTACAAAATCTAAAGGTATGAACCCTGATGTTAAAAAACCCCCAAAACTACTGCCTGTACTGACTATTTAGATTATTTCTAACACCACTACCTGCCTCTTGGCCTCTTAGTTTCTTTTTCCTTTCAGTGTAAAGGGAATGATGCAAATAGCCCTGTTGTGCAGTATTTTAAGTTAAAGGGAGTGTAGTATGGTACTGTCCTGACCGCCCAGCATTGCTTAAGTATCTTGTAAAAGTACAATACCACAACATAGGAAGGTCCTTGAGATTGCAATGACAGTGTGATTTCATTAGCCTCACTGAAGGTTAGTATCTATGATTTTTTGCAGTGGTAAAGGCAGATTAGAATCAGGTTTCTGTGATTCCTCAGCATGGCTCTAGATTGTTTTAGAATAGCAAAGATAAAAATAAAATAAATCTATATAAGAAAATTATATAAGTAGTTTTTAAAAAAATTAAAATGTCTGTGGTAATATCCAGGTACACTTAAAGGACAATGTTAACAATAGCAGTGCCTTTTTAGGCTCACAGATCCACATTCAATAAATAGCTGCTTGCACCTGTGGGATATTAGACTACATGAAATTGTCATCTATAACATGGTACTATGTTATAAATTGCAACTTTAGTTTTTGGTGATTATTTGTTCCATGCTAAAAATGTCTCCTGACACCCACCCTCTTACAACCACCCCTTCTATGACAAACACAAAATTTTTCAGTACCTCCTGCATGTACAGTGCCACAGTAACTGCTGCTGTAGGACAAATGCATGATACCCACTACAGCAGATACACTAAGTGGATCTCCTTTCACTGTTTTACCCAACCTGGGTAAATAAACAGGTGGCAACATCAACAGGGTTTCAGTTTTTCAGCAGCGTCTTCATGTTAAGTATTCTGGTTTTCATCTGTAGAATTTCATGGATTAAAAAAAAAATTTAAAAAAATTTTAAAAAATTAATTGGTCTTTTTGTTTTAACTATAAATACAAGGGTATGCTCCAGATTTCATGAAAATATAATTTGTTTTAGAAAATCCATCTGTAATCTTTTTCTCCTAGCGTGTGCATAGGATCGTTCAAAGGGGAAAGAGGACTTGAGGTTTATATTCATATCACGATTCAATTTTAAAATTAAACACAGCTAACTGAGCTGTCTGCTCATTCCAATTCGACCGGTTTAATGGCTTGCAGGCGGCGTTTGCACGGTTTTGGCGCGGCGCTGAGGAACGCAAGCCGGAGTTGGCGGCCGCGCAGGTTGCGCGGTGCCGCCGTTCTCTTGCGCGTTGCTGGCAGCGCTGCGTGCCCGGTATTGAGTCCGTCCCGGTTCCTTTCTTTGTTCTGCAGCCGCGCTGCGCTGGCAGCTGCGGGATGAACGTGTCCTGCAGTTTTCCACGTTTCCAGTAGATGCCCCCAGAGACCATTAAACCTCTTGAAGGTCTCCACTTGGAGCAAATGAAAGGCTAGTCTTCTTTCATTTTGCTTCTTGAAGTAACGTAATTGTTCAAAGGAAACCTAAAATCACCGTGGACGCAATGCAGAAAAACAAACTTACTTGTTTAATAATTTATGATAATTTATTAGATAGAATGGTTCAAAAGGTTTAGTGCAAACTAGTTTACTAATGTAGTACAAACATGCTTTTAACAGTTGGATTTTAGAAAATAAATAATTTTACAATTTAATTACATATCAGATTTTGATATTGATATTGCAAATAAAGTCATCTTTGGTTACACTAAACGTGAAATGTTCTGTTTAAACTCTCATTTTACATGCTGTATGGCATCATAAAAAGCAATATGAAAAGGATTTTAAGGATTGAAGATTTATATTTTATCTTAAGGTATCATGAAAAGTTTACTTTGTTACCTTCACTGCTCTGTTCAAAAGCAATGTTTCTTGGTAAAAAGGACACGGGCATTTTCATCTGGTACCACTTTGATAACAAACAATTTCAGAATTCGTTGCAGTGTCAGGCCCTCTAAGGTGTCATGAATACCATTTATTTTATTTTATTGTTTGTGTGTGATCAGTCACTCGTGGCTTGTATATTGCAGAAACTTAAGGAAACAATAGTAGTATTATTTTCCACTGTGTATTTTCTGGTTTTAAGTATAACTGAGTGATAAAAGTTATCTTTATGCCTCTAAAATCTGCATGGATGTACAGTAGATAGCTTCTTTGCTTATAAGTTAATTATCTTTGTCTAAGAAAATAGAAATGTGTTCTGTACCGTATGATTACATCAGCATTATTTCAACTTCTTAATTAACATTGGGTTTATTAAAAGAATATTGACGCTAATTTTTAAAACTGACCTATTTTACTGTGCTTTTTGTTTTCCTGTACTGGTTTGCTAATGATACTGTCATGTGGGGAAAGTGTGCTTTGACTTCAAGTAAAATGAAACGGTCTACAGGAAATAACTTGTTACGGGGACACAGTTTTTCTATTGGCACAAATATTAGTGCTGTGCTCAGTGAGTATGCAGCGAGTGCTGAAAATTAATGGAATGATGTTTTGTTTAGTCACTGTTAAGATCTTTCAGTAGTACTTGTTTCCTTCAATATATCTAATGCAGGCACATATATACATGTATATGGATCACGTTATTTAAATAAATTTGCATGTATGTGTGTCTGCTATAGAGACTGTTATTCCACTGCTGTGAGTTGTAATACTGTAGGATTCAGTTCTCGGCCTTTGGAAGTTGGTAGGAATTTTTTACCTATATTTTTTGAGGCTTTTTTAGTTAGGTAGAATTTTAAAACCGAAAAAAGAAAGCATTTCATACATATAGTAGAGAAAATATGTTTTAATCTACAAATATAATATCTTTACATTATTTTTAAGCTATATACTGTGCATCTGCTATATGACAATTATAGCATACTGTGCAAAATTAAAAATTAAATGTTTAAAGTTACTTTTAATTTATTTTTCTAAGATAACTATTGCAAATATGTTTTGGTACAGAATAGTTATATATTTTCCCTTGTCTGTGTGAACAATGTGTGCTTTTCAATCTGAAACCCCACCTATTTATATATTAAACATAAATTTGGTACTGTCCAGTCTAACTGTATCAGGATTGTGTAATATTGTTGTGTTCAGTTCTACAAGTGAAATGTAAAAAATACAAATGAAGGATTAACGTACTTTGCAGTAATAGATTCTATTTTAATTGTATTAGTTATGAAATAATGCAGATTTTAAACTTCTTACACCTCCCATTACTGTTTGTTTCACTGGCATCTAGCTAAGAACTTTTTCACTTCATTTCCATTTTATTGTTAAAGAACTGCAGTAGCTCTTCAGGTTAGAAATATTAATCTCATTAGGCTATTTTTTTACTGTGAGGTCATATGAACTTATTACATGTACTATAAATCTTAGGTTTTATTTTAAAGCTGATGAGAATTTGAAGTTAAATGGACTTCAATCTAAAAAGGCAGTCTTGAAAACAGTTTGGTAACTTAATGGAATATACAAAATAAAATGAACGCATCAGGGTCCTTGCCATTTCACCTGGACAGAGGTTTGTATTCTCACACTAGATACCTATATTTGCAAACCTTTACGTCTGCACTTTAGTGTTGCAGGCAGTCCTATTGGACTCATAGTTTTCTCCAGGATAGGACGCGATGATTGTTTCATGCCACGTAAAAGAAATATTTTTATTATTTTATTTTATTTTTATTATTTCATTATTTTATTATTCCCATAAATAAATTTTCCATAAATAGTACCTCAAAAGTTATGTTATCTCTTGCCAATATTTGAGTACACAACTTTTTGATATGTATATCTTATCAGAGTTCATGAATGAGATCACTTTGATATAAATTCATCATTGCATCAGTAAACCAGTTTGAGCTGAAGTTATATGCTAAACAGAAGCAAAATAATATCTAATGATTAAGTTTGTGGCATAGCATTTGTTTGACGTTTCAAACCAAGCCATCATATCCTACAGCAAAACTATTTAACATATACATTGTTTTGACATGTGGAATGTGCCTCATTTTTCCCTGTGCACTGTTTTAAAGCAAACTAAGAGTTCATTGTCTTTTCATGAACTAATGTAAACATGGGGCTTTTTCCCATCGGTCATCTTTTTTTTTACCAATACCAGCTACAGAATACCAGTATATTTTTAACATGCTTTCAATATAAATATCGGTATTTATTCATTATTGCCATATTTACTTCCCTAGGGTATGCCATTCATAATCATATTTTAGCAGAATCCTTCTTGAGATGAGGAAAAAATACCCTTTCCCTGCTGCTGAACCGCAGAGGTCTCTTCTTGAGAGCTATTTTGGTTATCTGTACTTATTTAGTTAAGGTGGAGGTCAGAATACAGGTTTAAAGGCTTAAAATCCATCTTTCTTATTCCCAGTAACAGGAATTCATACAAGAAGAACATCTGCATAGACATGCTGCGACAGGGTTATCACAAGTCCTTCTCCGAGCTCTTCACTCTGATACAGAAGTGGAATGCCTTGAGGGAGGCTGCAGGGCCTGGGTCAGCCATATGGCAGCAGAAGTCCCTGGAGGAGCAGCCTGATAAGCTGGATCAGCTTTACCACTTCCTGACCAGGGCTGAGGGGGCCCAGCGAGCAGGTAAATGGGGGGATTGTGGGTAGCAGAGCAGCAGGAGCTGCAGCCGTGAATGCCTGGGGGAAGCTTCCAAATTGTTTCATGTATGAATTTGAAACATTACCGCATCTTAGCACATTTCATCCTTAGTCAACTAAGCTGTATTTATAGAATAAATGATTAGGAACTGCAGATATTGGGAGAGCTTTTGCGAAGGAAAGAAAAAAAGGGAAAAACATGTAGAGTGCATTATGATACCATCAGAAATGTTTGATGTATTTATAGCTTCGATAACATCTCAATTATTTTCTCATAGTTTCACTATTTATTGTTTTTCTTTCTCTATTGATTTGAGTGACTGGTTATGTATTAGAAAAATTTAATAGGTGAAATGCTGTTTCACACAGTAATAGTTTTATAAATCTGATTTTATTAAATACCCTGTCTGCTAACTGTGTTTGGATTTGTGACAGACTTAAAAAGGATTGTGAACATGTCAAATAAAATACAGCACACAGATGTAACATGCCACCTGTGAATTACTAGGTATTAGTGGAGACATAACTCCAATTTACTGTATTTTATCTATTGCCTGCTATTTACTAAGCGCTCATATTTATCATTTCCTTTTACTATAAATAGTACCATAACTTACTCTGTCTTTCTCCTTTGGAATAATTGTAGGGATGGAGGCAGATAAAGGTCTAACTGCAATCCTATTTCTTGTCTGAGCTAATTTCACTGTAGTTGGTTAGTTTCAAGTTATATTTTGATCATTACAAAAATGAGCATCTACAGTAAAGCTTGTGAGTTTAGGACCTAAGCCTTTTGACTGAAATTTAGAAACAGACAACTTAATCTAAAAAAGAAACAGCAAAAGAAAACCTCTTCAGCATTTAGTTAATTTAAAATGTTTATGTTTACTGTGAAAGCCAAAAGTCGTGTTTCAGTATTTAATTCACTGTAATTCTGGGCAGGAATTCCAGCCAGCCATGACTAGAAGGAATCTTCAGATTTGTCTGGAGCATGACTAAAACCTGAATAGGCAGCCTCATAGCTTGCAGGAGTACAGGAGAGGTCTTGCACTCAGACTGCCCTGATAGAAGCATACTGCCAACACTTTGATGTTCAGAAAGTAGTAGATATGGCTTATCTTGATGGTCTGGCTTCCTGCAGCTGCTTGAGGAGACTATTATGCCTTCCTCCAGTGCATGACATTTTTCAGTGTTACAAACTGATATGTGACAACAAAGTGGGCAAATGTGCTCCCAGAGAGTCAAAGTGCTGCTGAGCCTGTGGTTCTGCCCCTATGAAAGACAGGGGCCCTTTCTCTCACTGAACCCAGCATCTCTGAGAGACAGGACACCACCAGTTGTCTTTTTCTTGCCTCTGTCTAGCAGAATGTATCTTCCAACATTGCCTGTTAAAAGTTGGTTAAAATGAAAGAGAAAATAGTGATGGGCCAGTGAAGTTGGCAAGCATCTTTACTGAATTGCTAGATCAAGGTATAGTTAGTTTTGACTTTTTTTTTCACCAGTTTCAGTGCAAACCTTTGCACAAATCTCTTGTCTTTATTAAGTGAGGCTTGAGTCACCTGGCATCTGAATAGGTGGATGCTAATTCATGTTTCACTTGTTAGAGCTAGTAGTGCTCTGAAGATAATATATGAATTATACAGCTCATCAAATACTAATTCAGTGGTTCCGCTAATCCAGTTACTCTCTGATTCTAATCAAATTGCTTGGGGCTCTGGCTTATGATCTCCTGACAACTCTAGTTGACACCATTTAAGAAGCGTTCAGCAGTTCACCTCAACTGATGATGTAGCAGTCACGAGAGCAGCTGACCTGCATTTGCTCTTCAGCTGCCACAGTTCAAGCTTAAAAGGCTGAAAGTAATATTTGGGGCTGCAAGCTGTGAGAATTTCACGGTGTGATTGATGTCACTAACATTATGCTAGCTGAAAGTTTACTCGTCTCAACTGTTAGCTCAGAATGATACTGTGTTAAAGAAGAGATAGCAGGTATCAATTATGGAAAAAAAAAAAAAGAAATGCAAAACCTTCATTACTTTTAAGTTTTTTTTGATGAATTTAAATGAAGGGTTTGGTTTTGAAGCTGAAGTGGTCCACTACATCAGTAAATAATTTTGTTATTTATTTTTTCTTACCTGATATTTTTCTATCATACAGTGTTACTGGTTTAATTGTGGATATAACCACTGCTATGCCTGAGTTTGGAGTTTGATACCTTAGGGCACAGAGAAATCTAGGTATTCATTCACTTTCCGTATTTATTAGCAGAATATGTTGTTTTGGGGGGTTTTTTTTGATAATTTGTAGTTAGAGGACACTATAAAGCTGGCCATAAATTGTTTGCTTGAACAGAATTGGTGCAATCCATAGTGATGTGGAAGCTGATATTAAAGAACAATTATTTTCTTTACTGCTGGGTTTGAAAAGAGAGATATTCCGTTTAACAGTGTTTTATTATACAGACCATTTACCTTTACATCCACCAGTGAAAGTTCTCTTTGTTTTCATTCTTAGTGGAACTTTTTAACTGAACTTCAACTCATGCAGAAGTTGGGTATTGATTTTTGTTGTTGGTTGTTTTCTTGTTTTTCATTAATTGGCTGTTGCCAATATTATACTGTGTACAAGGAAAATACCTTTTTTATATCCAGCCTAATCTCATCATCATTGTATCTGCATACCTCCAAAGTATTTAAAAATGGAGAGCTAGCATTAATCCTTGCAGCTTCTCAGAAAAATAGCTGACAGTTATTTTGCCCTAGGTACAGTGTTATCCCAAAAGCACTAGCAGAAATATTGGTAATACTTGACTACATTTGTACTTGGTCTTTTTTGATGCAAATAGTGTAAATTTTTCTGACTTCAAAAAAGTTGTCTCTAATTATTCCTTCATCTTCCTTCATTATCATGGACTAACCTATATTTTCACTAGTTCTGGTCTCAGTAGCTTAAAAGAAAGGGAGGAGATAGTTTAGCTGTTTAAATATGGAAGGATATAGGGCTTTTTACAGAAGAATGCAGGATAAATGCCAAAGCAATGTGTCTACATAGCTCAGCATTTCACGTATAAGGTTATTTCTTGGCACAGGTATGAAAATGCTGGGATTTTATTTTTTTTTTAATAAAGTTATATTTTGAGTCCATGGAATGAATGGCTTGCTTGATTGCTTGCCTGATTCTACTGCTCAGAGTAATTTCACTTAAAGCTCTAATTGTCACTGAAAGCTATAATACAGTGCTGGCAGGTTGCTGTTGCTCTCCCTTTGAAGAGCCATAGGTCTTCTCCCTATCTCCTCCTCAGCACCGTTCTGCAAGTTAGTAGAAAGGGGGGCTTGAAGCCAAAGTCCATCCTTGTCTGACATTGAGAAATGTTAACTAAATATCCTTTGGCTGTTGATAACGCCGTGGACAAATGATGGCCATATGCTACAGAGGTGCACCAGATAAATAGTATTATTTTTGTCTAAGACCCAGACAAAATTTGACGCTGTATCTTTGTGATTTTAGATTAATTAATGGGGAATAAGCAAGAACAAAGGAAATTCAGCTAAGTCTTTTACTTAATACTGGGTTCTGTTAAAAAATTCCAAAATACTATGTGTGCCTGGGAGAACAGTTCATTATAATGATGATATTCCTGTTCCTTGGATAAAAAAATATTTAAAAGTGATAGTAAAACCTTTAAGCTGATATCATAGATTTTATCATAAGATTGTAACTGATTCTTCAAATTACTACTTGGCTGTTACAGTCTGTCTTACTGTTTTAAAATACATTGCTAATTTACATGTTGGGTCTGTATGCTTGTTAGGCTGAGCCACTTCTTTGAATCATCTAGTCAAAGTATTGCATAGCTACTTCAGTTAGGTAGCACTGAGCCTGCCAGAAGAATGATTGATAGTATGCAGATTGTCCTGTAAAACATCAGTCGTGTTTTAGACTGAGGCCAGCTCTCAGTGATAGTGTGCCAAATTATATTTTTGTCAAATTAGAGTTCACCTGCCCCAATATTATTTCAGAAGGACTTGGAAAGTGTTGCTTTTCAGATTACATCTGAATTACATATTAAGGTAGACTTGAACTGTAACTGAATCCTTACCAGAGGCTCTGGTATGATCAGTGCTTGCTAGAGTCAGCTGGTTTATTTACATGCTGCAAGTGGACAGGACTGCAAGGCAAGTTACAGCTCCAGAAGAATTCAAGGGAGACACGTCCCAGCCACAGGCTACTCTTTGCTGGAACAAGGGAGCAAAACCAGGGAAAATGCCACAGTTCAGTGGCTACATGTATTGAGCAGCCAGCATGACAGCAGCAGATCACTATGTTCGCTGTGCCAAAGCTGATGCACAGAATGTATACTGGGGTATGAATAAGCCTTCAAAGGGGTAAGATGATGCTTATTAGCTGATCATTGGGGCAGCTGGTGGAGAGCCGGTGATAGCTGGTGGAGCTGTTGCCTTCCTCTGATTCCATCTGCTCCTGGTTCCTGACCCCATGCAACCTTTGTGGTATGCTGTATGCTAAACACTGCATCTGTGCATGTGCCACAGGCTGCTGACCCTTGTTCTAGAGAATATCAGGCACACGGAATTAGAAGGAAGTGCTAACTCAGCTCTCGTTTACTCTTGTCATTGTAGAGAAAACTTTGGACAGTATGAGTTAGCATTCATTGTTGTTGTAAAAGATGGCATTTCATAAAGTATATGAAGAAAGCGTGAGTATTTGATGTTCTCACACTGGAAAATCTTCCTTTGTCTGGGGTACTTAAGGTTGAAAACAGACTTCAGCATTTTACAGTGGAAAGGTTTTCTGTAAGATTTCACACTTATGCCTTAGTCTGGTCTAGAAACAGTGCAATAACCATATTTACCCTTGCTATTAAAAAAAAAAAAAAAAAGGAAAGGGGTGAAGAGGTTATGTGTTTAAAAAAAAAAAAAAAAACAACATTCTAAATCCCCTTTTAATACTTGCTTGGAGGAAGCATAATTTTGTTTTGAGGGGGTGGGGAAAGGAACACTTTTATTTTAAGCAAATTTGTCCTCTACTTAATATTGTATAAAAGGAAAAAAATGCAGCAGTTGCTAGAGACCAGCGGAGGGGCCAATCATTTTTATTATTATCTTACAAAAAGTGCAGTGATTCTGCCCAGCTTTAGAACTACCACTGACTTCAACAGAAGCAGCATCTCCTAGAAAATGTCAGTAGTGTGTTTTCATTGCAATGGCTTTGAGTCCCCCTTTAGCACCCCAGATTACCAGTTAATTGCCTTATATCATTATAATTCAAAAGCTTTGTCCTTACTTGGCAAATTTATATCCTGACCATTCCTTGGCATTGTTGCGTAGGTTATACTTCAATCTAATATATTCCCTTTACATACCTATCAGTGCTGGGAGGGGCGTGCTCACAGTACGTTCTGCCTCCTGTCTAGGAAACAGAGACTGCCTGAAACCTGATGATGTCAGCATGCTACTACCCCACGGTAACCTTCCTTCATTTGTGTCTGAGTTTAATTTATGGATAAGCTTTCCATAAAAAGGAATGATTGTGCAGTCCTCTACCTGCAGGTGTAGAAACACGATTGTCCTGAACAAGCACATGGGACTGATTCTTTGCAGGTGGAAACAAGCACTGTGTTCTATTATTGTTCTGTTGTGCTTCTTTTTGGCCTGACAGCCTCCATCCTGGGTCTTTCTGTGTGTGAATTCTTCATAGCATCAGCTGTCTTGCTGCTAAGTCATTGGTATTGAGCTCTCTGGCGAAAGGAGAATGAAACTTTCAGTGTTACTTATGTCTCGCTCTGACATCAAAAATTACTCCTAGTAACTTAATTGATCTTAGGTCACTTAGTTATATGTCATCCAGAGTGAATGGTCAGTTATAATCAAGTCATGCTTGCTAAAGGCAACTAACAGAACTGGAATATGAGTGTTCCCAGCTGTTGAAAAGTTTCCATATGACCATCATCTGGCAGGAACAAATGACTGGCTTATGATTTTTTGAGTGAAAAGTATTGAGCTATAAATGGATGTTGAAAAATTTCTTTTTGATACCTGTATTTCAAAAATTAGTACAAGTTCCATTTTCTATTAACAAGCACAACAGACACCTTCTTTTCTTCAAGAAAAATAACCAGCTAGAATCTCTTCATGATGTTGTCTTCATCTGTTTTCTAAATACCATTTCTGCACTACTTTTCTTTTCTTCCACTCCCGATGCATCATGCTGTGTTACAGTACTTCTTTTAGTTTTGATATTTTTCTGGTTTTGTCACGGAATATAAATTTCAGAAAATGGACTTCTTTCATTTTGTTTGATCTGAACTTTTTGAAGTATTTTATTTCTATTGTCCTTTGCAATGGAAAACAATTTTGAAATTGAGTGTCTGTGCAAGAAGGGGAAGCATGCCTGTCAATCCTTGCTATTTTTGTTAAATAGAGATCTAAGAAAAAAAATCCCTTTGTCTTGAGCAGTATATTAAACATGTATATTGCTTCCTGCTCTGCATCAGAGTTTCTTCAGGTACATCTCAGTTGTCAAGTAGGATGTCCCCTTATTACCCTCAAGCCATAGTTCCTGATTGACCCACTGAACAGTACCTTTGTTCCTGGGTTCTTCTCAGGAACTGTTCCCTTGGTAAGCAAAGGTGTGCATGGAACAGAGGATCTCAAATCCATGGTCTGCATGTTTGTTCTGTTCAGCTACGTAACTACTCAGCAGTGCAACATACAGGGAGAGTGAGGTGAGGTTTGAGTGTGACAATCCCACCAGAGCTAAGATGAAAAAAAAGAAAAACATAAAAGGTCTGCAAGCCATGCTAATGTGACTGAAGTGCAACTGCTGCCACACTGAACTTTATACAAGTGCTTTCTTAATGGTTTCTTATTTAAAACCAGGAAATTTGTCTTACAGGAGCCATTTTACAATTGTTTGTGCAGTTCAAACTTCTCTTCCTGTTCATTTGGTATCATGTTCTAGTGTTGTCCTTTCCTTTGATAGGTGCTGCAGATAATTTTTTTTTGGTAGTATGAACAGATAACATAAAAGATGACTTGTCTACGTGTTATTCTATTATCAGCTGTAGAGAATTTACTATACAAAATCAGGGAGGTCAAAGCTTTAATGACTGAGCTACCTATGGGAGATTTCATAGAAGAGAATATTTACCTATTCTAATATGTTTCCTCTCCTGGGAAGGTAAAAGTTCATTGTTATGAAGTCTGACATGCCAGCTTTACCACTGTCAGAATAATCTCAATTAATTTCTTGATTTGTAAATGACACTTTAAGTCCAAAAGAAAATATAGCTTTTGGAAGTCTATCTTCTGGGGTTTATTTTATGACCAGCATATCTGGTCAGCCACTGTCCAAGACAATTACAGAGAAATGGTTGTCTCTGTGCACTTCTCATTGTTATTCACTGGCAGGATAGTCATCAGAGGGTCACATTAAAGTTCATTCAATCAAAGCTGTGGCAGTAGCAATAGTCTGCCTCAGGTCAGTTCCATCTCTTGAGATTTGTAAGGCACTACCTGAAGTTATTTGCGTAATTTTATGTAGCATCAGTGCTTGATACTTTGTAGCGAAGATTTCAAAGGCAACAAATCTGTAGCCAGTTGTTCTACCCCAATGACAATCCAATTATCTTTCCCCTTACTGTGTTATTGTAACCATTTGTATCTATCCTCTAGTATATTCTGAGTTCTGTTTCACTTAGATGTAATCTATATACAGCACGTATTGTTATCTTTAGTGATTATCATTAGGCTTTGTACTTCTCTGTTCATGTGGTTATTTCTTTATGTGCTTTTAATTGTCCTAGGAACGTCTGCCTTTTACTTTTGAGATAATCTTTAAAAGTGTTCCCTTGTACTACAATAAATCTTTAAGTTGGGATGAGATAAATCACGGACAAGAACTATCTGCTTTTCTTCAATGAGAGTGAAGGGATACTAGGTAACCCATTTCTAGATCTCAATTGGTTAGTTTGGATGAATCCCAATGGCTTGATTTTTTTATTTATACATATACATATACATAGATGTTCTTAAATATAGATATATATGCATATGTGTGCAGACAGACAGCTAGATATATGTATTGTAAGCCCAAACCAGTTCTGTTACTTCAATTCCAGTATCCTGTGCCAAGTTTTTTACAAAGCTGTTGTACCAAAATAGTGTTAATTTCTTGTGTATGAATAAGTTTTATATGATGTACACTCCTGGATATATTGAAGGGGGTGGTACCTAACATGTACTTTTTCAGCCTTGAGGGGAAACAAAAGGCCTGAAAACTCAGTCATGAAGAATATTCTGATTAGAAATACATGAAGTCTGCATTTGGTAATTATTCTTCTCAAAGCCAAATTCCTAAACTTTACCTGATGTTTAGCCATGTTTGGAATCAAACCATAGATACAAGTGATGAGGTTAAACTTTAGATAAATTTCTGGGGTCATTCTATTTTAGTGATTCCAAAGAGATTGTGAAACATTCTCATTTATTGGAAGGGGTGTTATCTTACTTAAAATACTAGAAATAGAAATATAATGCAAACTGGTTCAAAAGTCTTAATTTAATATATTTTTACTAATATACCTTTATTAATTTTTTATTTATTAATATTACCTTATTAAAAAGGTAGAAATATGAGGTACCACCGCATGCAGGAAAATCTGAGAAAATAAGTAGAAAAGCAAAATAATAAATAAAAGAAAAAAACAAAACAAAACCATAAAAAAAGAAGTGTTGTTACTATTAAAGAGGAGGAATGAATTTGAACATCAAAAGAGAAAACCAGAGTGTTCAAGAATGGGGAAAAAAACATTTCAACTTGATTTCAGAAAAATCGAGGCAGGGAAAATTCAGCCAATGTTCTCCAAAATGGCCAAGAAACAAATACTAGATAAACCTTTTGAAGACCACAGGCATGATTAGGTGGTAACAGGATTCTTTCAGAAGACAGAATAAAGTACTCTCTGTTTTGTGCAACAAAAGTGTTATCAAGATGTTCTGAAGTTAAAGAACTGAGTAATGACAACAGACAGAATGAAAGATTTAGGTTACTTCCTATTACACCATGTCTAGGATAACACTTTTAATTTTGAGACAGAACATACTAGAGATGAGGTTGAGGAAACACTGACTTGCAAGATTTAGTGATGCATGTAAAGTACTTTTTTGAGTAATTGCCACTATTCCAAGTAACCTAAGTGACTCATACAGACGATAGGATTATAGTCAAGAAATTAGTCCTTTTTGAAAGTTGGATTTTCTCCAGTTCTTCCCGAAGACATAGAAGAAGAGAATTTAGCTGCATGTTTTGATCAAAGTGTTTTGATATGGTTTCACAGTTTTAAAATCTGTAGAAAAGATCTGGATTTTGAGTGAGATCTTGCCTGTATTGAAATCACCTTTTTCCCCATCAGATTTGTGTTGTGCTCCATACCCAGGAGTAAGAGGGCTTTTTTTTTTTTTTTTTTTACTTTACTCACTTTGTTCAGCAAAGCTTACAAATTGCAGGAGTCCCAAATGCAAAGCAGTTCTGTTGGCAGATCTAGCTTAACCAAACAGTCTCTTACCTGCTGCAAGGCTTGTGGTTTTTTAAATTCTCCTTTGCCCAGCTACACAAAAATTCTTTTAAGAACTGGCTGTTTGGTTTATGTTCATTTAACACAAATACAGTAAGTAGCCAACCAAAAATGCAGTGGAATTTCAGCTAATTATTCCTGTTTACATCTGACATGATGAGGGTTTGGTAAGAAAATTTATTTAGTTCAGCTAGTGATAAATTTAGCTGTGAAACATGGACGTTCATGCTGTACTTTTTATCTCATAGACGCTTTTGAATAATATAATTTTTTTTATAATTTTGTAATGCTACTTAGATTTGGGACTTGCAGTGTTTCTGTAAATTTTAGGGATACTGGGTGTTCATTTAGTCATCTGAGGTGATAGAGTGGGAACTAAATGTAGGTTTTTTTCCTTCAGATCATAAAGCAGATCTGCAACTTTGTCTTCCCTGCTTTCCACATTTGTTCTGAGGGCAGTACTTCAGTGAACTGTCTTTTTCAGTGCAAGGTGTGAAATTGAAATTTGTCCTTAATTTCTAGAGAGTGATAAGATACTAAAAATGGGAATATATATGGAAACTCAAAGCCTTTCTTGTTAGTCTTACTTTAAACATTTAAAATGGTATGGATCAATGGATTGTGTTTATAGAGTGTTCTGTTTGGTTCTTTGTCTCCATCACCACAGTTCTACCTTCGACCTGTTTTGAAAGCTCTCGGTGCATTGTCAGGTCTCAGGGGCTCGGAGAAACACTGTACTTTTTTTTTTTTTTTTTTGCTCACTCCAGCTTCTCTCTTTTGACTAGCCAATGTCTTATCCAGGTTTCGCATGCTTTATTGAACTGAATTTTGTTTTTCCATACAGAAATGAGAGCAAACAATTATGGTTTTGCTCAAATAAGTTTGTAAATCTGCTTAATTTGTAAGATTATTATTCTCCCCTTATCTTGTTTCTTTTGAGTGGACATGTAGGAGAATTTGGTGGTATTTGAGTGGTGGAAATATAAATAGGTCTTAATTTTCATTATATGGTTATTGCTGTAATATATAAGGTTTCTGAAAGCTGATGATAATCTAACATTTTGATTGTATTTTTTTGTTTTTAAAGGGCTCTATGAGATGGTGTATGACAACCAGCTTAACCTGGCCTACTATTTCAAAGACCCCGAGGACAAATGGTTAAGTAATTACTTTTATGAACAATGCTTTATCACTGCTCAACAGATAAAAATCGATGGAGGGAAAAGAGAGGCACAAGCACATGCAAATATAGGTCTTCTCAATGAGGAACAAGGTAAGTCACTGAGATCATAAAGCTGCATTGTATCGGCATTGAGACAAGTTATGTTTGACGATTTGTGTTTCACCACAGGGCACCTTGTTTCAGTGTAAAATTGATTTGCAACCATAATTTAAACGGAGTTTTAAAACTATTGCAACTTTAATTTTTAGAGTGGGGAATAGGAAGACAAAGAATTCTATAATTATTCACATATTTATTTCCTCTGACTTTCTATTTACTGTTGAAAGTATTCAGCTGAAAAGCAAAAGACAAGTTTGTGTGTGTATAGCAGTCTGGCTATAAAAAAGGTGCTTTCCTATGTTTTTATAAAATCCTGTCATGCTGTGGGAAGAGAAGCAATGAGTGAGCCTCAAGTAGCTGAATAAAACCTATCTTCCACTTCCAGTCTAAGTGTACTGAATTCCTAAGTGTTTCTTAAATATGTGTGATTTGTATAGGCGTTACATTTTTAAGTTTGACTTTGTGGGTTGAAGCTGTTCCAGCTTTGAGCTCAGCTTGTGGCTGGTTTGTTAAATAAAATGGCTTTTCTCAGAAAAAGGAAGATTCACAGAAATTGTAATATTTTTTGGAAATAGTGTAATTCCAGTAAATGTCTGACAGAATGGGTGTGTTTTGAAGGATGGCCTAATTTCCCAGCAAAAACCTGGACATAAAACAAAAAAAGAAGCTGCAGGTTTTTGTGTTTTGGGGTTCTTTTTAACTGAAAGGTTCTTGTCTCCCGTCCCCCCCCCCCCCCCCCCCCCTCAAGGTACAAACAAACAACCCTCTTGTAAACACCCACATGTTTGTCGCTTTTCTTTGC
>JANIJG010024659.1:25364-67779 GCA_024611175.1 Megaceryle torquata
TTCCCGCAAAGAACCGGAACAAAAACAAAAAAAAAAGCGGGAGGTTTTTTTTTTTTGGGGGTCTTTTTTACTGAAAGGTTCTTTTTTTCCCCCCCCCCCCCCCCCATGTTCTCTTAAAGCTGAAACATCACACCTCTTTAATATCGCCTTATATTTTCTAGACTGCTGGTCATTCACACTATTTTCCTCTGAACTCTTGCCATATCTTTCTTGCCTGCAACAACCAGAGCTGGATTCAGTTTTACAATTGAAGTTCATACCAATGATCAATGATCCAATAAAATGGAAGGATTACTTTTCTTACAAGTTGTATTTTTATTTGTGGTTTCAGTTATGACATCTACATTCTTTATTCCAGCATAAATTGCATACTCCTATTTAGTTCATGACCTTCAGTAATCTCTAAGTTGTCTTCTGAAGTACTGTTAACTCACTATTCTGTTCCCCATTCTGGGGAATAATCTGTTTGACTCTGTTTATTCCAGTATTGTTCTAGGGATTGAAGTTAAGCTAAATCCAGTTTTGCAGTAGATAAGATAGCACTTCCGTAAAGCCCAGCCTGTCACAATGAAGCCATTTTCATTTTGAGTTTAAAATGCTTAATTCAGTTATCTGAAAAAAACTGAGAGGCTAAGTGTATGATTTACTTTCAGGGGCCACTGAAAAAAGGTAGCAGATGTATTCTGTGCACTTTTTCTTTTCAGTGGGTGAAAAATTAAATCACAAGTTCTGACTGCAGAAAAAGTATAACAGCAGATGTTGACTTGGCATTGTATGAAATTGAATGAGTATTAATGGTGCTATAAGTAAAAATCTAAGCATGCTGGTTTTGATATTAGAATAGATAGATATAGCTTGTAAATTACATGGTCTTTTTTCCTTCACTTATTTATAATACTGTAACCTAATTTGTTTGTGAACTGAATGAGTCGAGTGCCCACTTCCTGTTGGGATATATACAGGAATAGAAACACATCTATAGACATGGATGTTTGCATTGATTTATACATAGAAGAATATGCATGTGTATGCTATATATTGATACAGGGATGCGTGTGTAGGTATGTGACTGATGCCTAACATTTACATGATACTTTCACATGATTTAAATCATATCAGTATTAACTGCATTGATTAATAGTGCAGCCAGGAAGACAGGAGAACTTAACAGTGAGAAGTTATTCTTACAGACATTCAAGTGTGCATCCTTTTAGGTGTAAATATCCTGTACCAATTCTCAGTTCTCTCACCCAGTAGTGTGGGTTTTTTACTACTTGTGAATGGAAGCTGTCTATATGTGCTTAGGACTGATTGCTTGGGAATATAAAGTTAAACATGTACTTGTAAAGATTGTTGTTTGCCTTGGAAGCAAATCAATAACTTTGCTTGGGTGAGTTTTGTGTAATCAAATCTAAAGTTCTCTGACTTTCAGCCTGGTCCCTGTCCTAAAGGCTGGATATAATCTGGTGTTCATTAATCTTCAAAGCTAAATATTTGAGGTGTTGGCAGTGTAGACTACAGTTGTGATATTTGGATGCAGGCGATTAGTGGCTGTCAGAACATAAGGGAAAGAAAACAATAATAACAAAGTAGCCTCATACAGACACAAATGGAACATTGTGCTTGGAGCAAACATTTTAGTGGCAGTTCTTTGAAGAATGAGATTTTAACCTCTTTTTTTCAGAAACTCTGTGAAATAAGGTCTCTGTTTACAAGTTACCCAAATGAGATACTACTCATTGATTATTGTAGGAGTATTTAGGTTGTGACCCTGTTCCATTAGCTGTACTCACCCCATAGTTTGTCTTTCCTCAGGGGGCTGATAATAAATTGTATTATTAGTTTGGCTACTAATTTTTTCAGTAATTTTCTGATACAGCTATTAAACATGCTGATGTCACTTTATACACACTGAAAAGCAATATCATATTTTAAATCTTTTTTCTCGCATTAAATCCAGCATTACTTGTCATCCACATAAGCACAGCTTATATGGAAGAATCTCAGTTAAGAAAAAATAATTAAAAAAAAAAAAAAATCCTGTCCTTTGAATGTGTTTTTCAAAGTAATATCAGTCATTATAAGTGTTTGTATTTTTCTGCATATCAGAGAATGAGAAGTTTATTGTAGCCTGTGATAGCTCTATTAGTGTAAATTCTGCTGAAGCTAATTGTGAACTTCAGGTTTACACTGTCATATCTTGCTGAATAAACATAGTCCACGTGTACTGATAAACATAATGGCTGGTGCTAGTTTGTATAGGTTCTTACATTGCCTGTGCTCACTATTACAATCTTCGAGTGCTTTCTTTCCATTTTGTAAAAAATAGTTAACATCTATCATGCATGAAATGACGTAGACCTTAAATATATTCATCCAAAGTTTCAAGTAACTTACTAAGAGAAGCAGTCCAGATAAAACAAGGAATTGGTACTTGTAGGGACCTTCATAAAGATTATAACAAAATTAAATATATTTATCTGTTATTCAAAAGCATAATAAAAACAGATACCCGAAAGTGTACTTATTCTGAAAGCAGTCATCAAGCCACTGCAAGTGTTTGTATAAAAAAGTGTGTATAGATGTGTATGTATGTGTGTGCGTATATACACAAGTACACAACTATATATAGATGTATGTATGTATATGCATGTACATACACATACAAATATAGACAGTGCTTTAAAGCTAATACTTCAGGTACCACCATTTCAATCTTTATGTCGAGCAATTCTGCATTTGTGAGAGAAGCTTAAAGATTAACGTACCTGACGGTGTTTTTCTAGCAGAGCTGCATGACTGTCCTTTCCTTAAGGCACTCTCTCACAAGAAGATAGGTGACTGGTATGATGCCTGTCGGAGCAGAAAGAGTGGCATGGAGAACTCTGGAGGAAGCAACAAAAACCATCATCAATGCAATCTTATAATAAATATCTCTCCTTCCACCCTTGAGTGATGCGAGGATTTCAAGACTTACCTTTTAGATGTTAGCAGCAAAGTTCGACACTCACAGGCCATGGTTGCTTTCCTGCACAAGTAAATGAAGCAGTGCACAAGGGTGTCTATGAGCAGTGGAGCCCAGGCTAGTGCTAAAATAATGTTAATAGTTCTGCATGTGCTTTTAGCTTGTGCTAACTTGGACTTCCCTGCCTTGCATATGGCATAGTTTGATAATTAGGGGTGTTGCAGGGACTTTTCCTAAGGGGCAGTTTGCAAACAACCATGCTGTTTTAGAGGCTAAGTTTACTAGGATAGATGTATCTTTCCATACCTGTTGGTTACAGTGCTTGGGAACATTTCTGGCTACATTTAAATAACTGGTTTTGAAAAAGCATGTAAGTATCGCAGTAGACTCCAATGAATAAAACTTTCACAATTAATTCTGAATGTAAATCAGTGCCATGACAGAAATTGCATATCCCTTGGTATGAGAACTGAGAAATGAGTGAAAATTACACTGTTCATCTCAATGAAGTGATGACTTTGAATTACTCATCAGATTTATATTCTGCTAGCACATAAGGATTAACAAAAGTGGAGGTAGTACTTTTTTCTGAAATGCTTACATACCAGAAAGACTAAAGGCAGGTAGAACTAGTTAAAAGAAAGTTACAGAATGTGAAGCAAAGCAATTTTAGCTATCTCAGTGCTGATTTCTGTAACATGCAGTTCAACCATAAACCAAAATTTGTCTGTCTGTGTGTGCTTTTTCAATTGCCAGTCTTAAAGAATTCCTGATAAGGATCTCCTTAGTCCTTTCTAAAATAAAATTTAGACATTAAAAATACTACCTGCCATATTCTGCAAATTAATGAAGGACTTTTAAGTCTTCAGTCTTAATCCAGTTCTGCCTTGATTATAAGCAATGATAAGGTCCTGTTGATTTTCAGTGAGAATAATGTTGGTCACTTCTTATCCCTCTGCACCCACCTCAAAAATATTAATAAATTGGACATAAATTATGAGGAAGGTATAATTGTTCTATCTCTAGCCAGAGATTAAATACAGTCTACTTCATATGATAGAATTTGTTATAGACCTTTCTCTTTGAAAGGCCTACCAAAGGGACTGAAAAGAATTTGGGGTGGGTGGAGGGGAGCACACAGAATTCTTACAGATTTTGACAATCTAGATTGCAATTAAGGAGCAGGATTATTCCTATTGTTTTATCATACTGTTGAAATTAGAGTTTTTAATCAAGGCACTTTAGAAGTTGACAGAAATATTCCTATTGGGTTTAACAGGCATTTGAGTCAAGCTTCAGAAGCTTAATTATTAATTACTAGCTCTATTTGGTAAACAACAATTAAAGACAGTTCATAACATCTTTTTGTTCTGGAACCCAAAAAAATCTGAACTAATTATTTTCTTGTTCTTAGCAGGTCCTATTTAATCCCTTGCTAAAAAATTGTTGATTTTGTCGTTGGAATTGTTTATGGCAAGTGTTTTTCAATTAAATAGTGTAACATATAAATAATTGAGAGAAACTCCGCATACATTCATGAGTATCTATGCAGAGGAAATATTCAGGTTTAATCAGAATTTCCCCAATTGGTTTGCCCTCAGGCAGAAATAATTTATATTCAGATTTAAAAAAAAAAAAAAAAGGCATTTTAATATTGTAAAATGAAGTACAAAAAAGGTTCAAAAAGGCAGAAGTTTAAACTGCTTGTGAAATTTCTTACGCTTTTGTGCGTGTGCATTTTGCAAATTTGTTTTAATTACATAAACATGTAGTGTCTTTTGCTAGGAGATTCCTACGTATTGCCAGCATAAAATTCACCGGTGGGGTGGATGGCACATGTGCGCCTTCTCCATTAATAGAGCTTTATTTTGTTATCTGTGTTGCAAGTATGCCAAGCCCACTTACAGCACCATGAGGATTTGCTGCTTAGAATGTAGAAATTAAAAGTACAGCTTTACAATCCAAGTGCAAAATTAGAAACAGCTGGTAAATAAAACAAACCAGTGGGACAATGTTCATAAAGAGGGATAAACTTCTTCCTTACTGCCTGTGGAATGCAGAACTGTTACTGGTAACAGTATTGCAGCCTTTGAACCTGCCTAATTTACGTTGTTACAGTTCCAACATAAGTTTTATAGCCAGTATCTAGAGTTCTCTATACTGTTGTATTGATGAGTGCAGATCTGACTTAAAATTAATCCCATCTCTTTTTTCAGGAATAAAAGCAACTGAAATTACCAGCTACCTAATGCCTTTCTGGTTTCTTCTATCCTTGTGTTTGTGTTAGAGATTCCTTTTTTGTAAGCAACTTCTTTTGGCTTAAAATTATATCCAGATAAGTTTGTGATCTTTTATCAAAGATTAGTTTTGTAATTTCCTTTCTTTTTATTTTATACTGGGATTTTTCATAGTATTGACCAAAAAGAGAAAATTGTTTTTAAGCTATAATTACCTATGTAATTTTTTTCATTGGAAGCCTGAGTGCTAGCCAAGATACGTCAGTGGTCTGAAGGAAAGTCTTGGTTGTAGAGATTTAGAGACTGTATAGCCTTTGAGGCAGGAACCACTGTACTATTCTGTGTTTATACAATGCCATTTTCTGTATGCTGTTTTAACACTTGTATTTGGTAAAGTTCACCGTGTGCTCTAAGAAATTGAAAGCTGTATGAACATCCTGCTGGCTGGCCAAGCAGCATGCTGCCCTCTGAAATAAGTACAGCAGAGTTCTGTCTGTCTTTCTGCCTGTTTAGAATTTGGATCAGTGTCTATCTTCAACTTACTAATTTTGCAAAATTGGTGGGAACTTATTGTCCTATGGAGTTGTCCTGGTTTGGGTTAGAACAGAGCTAATTCTGTTCAGTGACTTTACACATGTCTCTTCTAACTAATCACACTTTCTGAAGTTTGTATATTTGCTTCCCCTTGGTCAGGGCAATGAGAGAGTGAGTGTTCATCAGTTGTCTAGTAGCCCAGGCGAAACCTTGACAGGACTTCTTACCAAATTTGGCTGACATTCACTCCAAATCTAGTTGAAGGGCAGGATGATCCCATAGGCTTGTTTCCCTTGGAGACTAACCTAAAAATGTCTTTTTGTAATGCTCATTGTTTGGAGAAAACATGTAGCATGTTTCATTTGATTCTTTTAATTTTTCTTTATATAGAAGATCATATCCAGTAGTAACCAAATACCATCATGATATCCCCCCTTGCCCCAGGTTGCATGTCCCGGATCGCTGACATTTCAGATTTATTCCAAAACTACTACTTTTGTAGAATAAGGAATGTAGGAATAGTTCAGACCTGAAAACTTAGGTTTCTCTGAATCCTGTATCTTTGGCTAAATATACCTGTTGCTAAATTTTGGTTTTAAGTTTATGTAGAGACATATTCTCTAAAATCAATCTCCACATCAGGGGACTTTAGAGACAGAAGCCTTTGCTTCATGGGACATAAAATTCTGCATATTCAGTTTGACCATTTAAAACACTTTCACTCACTGGTTTTCATCATAGCAACTAATGCTTCTCTGTTCTTCTGCGATTAAACTATTTCACAAAGTTATATTGTTGTGGTTTTTTTCTGGTCACTTAAGAATTGAATGCATAAGTTAGCTGGAAAAAATGTGATTGTAGAACATATTTTAAAAAGTCTAAGCAGCAAATTGCTAGGAGATAAAGTTTTCAGATATGATGCTTTTCTCTGTCAGTCAGTGGCAGATGAAAACAGCCATAAATCCAGATGGATTCTTGTGGAGGACAGATTTAAAAGGTTTATTAAATAATTGAGCTCATCCTCATGCAAGTGCAGAATGTAGTTCCTAGATAAATGACATCTTATTATGGATTTGTTACTGGTATTGAACTACCTGGTACTGTATTGAATCGATACTATAGAAATCGGGTATGTTTTCAGTTCAGGTTAGTATACTCAAGACAATCTGAAAGAAGCTTCTGAACATGCAACATGAAAGCAAAAAGGGCCTGTTGAGTAAAATGTATCTTCATACAGCTATTTTGTATTCTTATATGTTTAAAGGTGTTGGTAGGCAATAAAGATGTCTTGAATAAGAGAACTCTGGCAAAATTCTATAGGGTTCTTATTTTCATTTCTCAAAATAAATACTATGCAACTGCAAAACCTTACTCTTGCATTTCCTTTGGTCGATTTAAATCAAGTCTTATTATTAAGCACAGGGAAGTAATAATATTTTTTTATACTAGAAAAAAGTAAACAGATTTGTCAAAAGCCTCCTTAACCCCTTTACCATCACTTCCACTTTCCTAGCTTAATTCTTCAAATGGAGAATCTTTCAGTTCTGATATAACACCCAGAGACAAGTCTATATTTTTACTTTCTAATGAGAAACTCTTCAAAACATTCACAGCAGTGAGTGAGTGATAAGTCTAAACTTCGTAATTTGCATTTTCCCTAAAAGTTTTTATATAAATAAATAAAAATATCTTAGTTTCTCTTCTTAGTTGTTTGGTGATTGTAAAGTTCATTTTCAAATACATCATAAAATTACTAAAAATGTATTGCTGGTTTTTATATTGAACTATGAAAGATATAGAAAATATTTTGGAAAAAAGCATTTTATGTACACTTGAATATAATGTGTAGCACTCAAGTGAATTGTTTAAATACACCCTTCTGTAAGAATCATTCTTTCTTAATGCTTTTGGTATCAAATGTTGCTCTGTTTGCTTTTTGTGCGTGTTCATAAGACTACGACATTTAATGAAGAGATCTTTTTAAAGTATTGATAGCTATGAGTAAATTATACTATGTTTGATCTGTGTTAAAGATTCAAAGTCCAAGGTCTTTGACTAGAACTTAGAATAAAAATGTAATTAGGTTACATCCCTAAAGTCTGATATATCTTTAAACAAGACTGCAAATGAAACTTTATTAAAACTTCAAATGAATTATTTCTTTGCTTTTTAAAATTCTTTTTCCCTCTCTTCTTTTTCCCTCCCTTCTCTTTCATGTCTATTACTGACATTACTGCTTGTATTTTACCTGTCTTTTCCAGGATATTTTAATTATTTACTGCTTAATGAGTAGTACTGAGATGAAGTTTCATTCAAAGCTGCCCACTCACTAACAGATTTTTTTTTTGCTTCAAAGCTTTGCAATGTCTTGGACTACTGCAGCTTAACCAGCAGTTGTCATCATAAACTTTCCTGGAGGCAATGTTTCCTTTTAGTAATTGATAAAGGAGGTGCTTGTTCCAGAGGTGCCTTCTCAGTGGGGTGAGGGCTGATGGGGTTGCATGTCCTCAGATGTTAACAATAATCTGTAGAAGTCATAGGTAAAACAAACATTATGAAGCTATTATTAAAAATATATTTTACTCTTCAGAGGATAATAGGATAATTTAAGTTGGAAGGGACCTGAATAGGTCATTATTCCAACCTGCTACTCAAAGCATCCTTCTCAAGTAGATTATCTGCACAACAGAATACCTCCAGTGCTGGAGTATTGCATCTGATATTAATTTTATTATTGGAACCCATGAGAAGTAAGGGGAAGGGGATAGAATCTGAATAAAATGTAATCACCAGCATAAAAAATTATTTAAACTGAGGTGGGCATTTGACATGAGTTAGCAAAAAAAAAAAAGAAATTTAGTGAAAGAATCTACTTCAGTGTCACTTTCTGTATTTAAAAGATAATGATCATATTAGTCTTAGAGATTAAATAGTAATATAACTTGTTTTCATTTGGTTCTATTGAGATTAAAAAAACCCTCAAGCCCTGGAAAAGAAACAGAACTGCAAAGGATGTGCCATTCTTCACTATTTATCACTGCATTTTTCACCTCCCTGCCCTCTCTGCATTTGGATATCTGCCTATAAACACTGAAGTATTTGTGAAACCTGAAGTGTGCAGATCCCACTGAGTGTGGGCCTGCTCTTATTCAGAGCCTGGAGCTTTACACACTGAGCTTCCAGATGTGTTTTGCATTTTAGGTAGCCTTTGCATATAGAAAGTACTTTGATGTATTAGAGACATGAAAGGGGAAGGTTTAAATGTTATTGTGAAGCAAGAATTCCATTCTCTTTAAAATGGGTGTGTTGTCATTCAGTTAGTGCTCAGCGTAGTTTGACATGTTCCGTAGATTAAAATTGACATATATCAAAGTGTAATCAAACAAATCAAAAGGAGGTGACTGACAAGTATTGCTTTCATAAAGTACATTAACCTAAAAAGATAAAGTAATTTTAATTGTAACCCAAGATTTTCTGCATTGGTTCATTTGAATATGAAGATAGGACAGACAAGTTAGTGGAATTTTCATATGGAACCTGTTCAGTTGTCATGGGGTTTTTTGCTGAATTTAGACACTGATCTTGGAAGAGTACACTTTTGTATCCTAGTTTGCATGTGGGCAAAATGCTGCTAAACCAGTTTGCACAACTACAGTGTTGGAAAGCCTTCAGAGATTCTGGATTCCACTTCAGACCTGAACTTCTGAGAAAATGCCTGAAATATGAACATTTTTCCCACAGTTAAGCCTAAAGCAAAGGGAAAAATTGGTGATATAATCTAGTTCAGCTAGCAGGACAGTAATTACAGGTATGCTTATAACTTTCAGAGTTAAGGGTTCCTTGTAGTATGAAATCACTTTTCCATTTATTTTTATCTTTCATGTATGTCCATACGTTACATTTTGTACCACTCAGTGTAAAGTATATGTGAGGCCTGCATGCATATAGTTTTGGGGGAAATCATGTATTTGACACCAGATTATCTTTGTAGAGTTACTCTGTGTAGTTGTAATTGGTGCAGACAGTAGCTGTATGTCTTAGAGAAAATCTGAGAGGTTATATGTAGAGCCAGGAGCAATTTAAGAAGGCCTGGAGCTAACCCACAATTTTGAGGGTACAGTGAGGTGGAAAAAAGGCAAGAGGAGGATATTTGTTCCCATCTCCCCTACAATAGTGCCTGTTCCTCCTGTACTTTTTATGCTTTCTTGTAAGAATAGGATTTTTCAGAGCAGTTCCCCTTCTAGTAATGTGCTCTTCAGTTAATTACAGTTTTTTTCTCTTGCTGATCCACAGTAAACTATCCCCAAAGCAGCTGTCATTTCTGCTGCCTGTGGGAAACCTTTCCTTCTTTGCAGCTCAGTGTTGGCAGCAGCAGGGGAAGGTATTAGAGAGCAGACAAGCAAGCAAGCAGATAAACTAGTTTTACTCTTAGCTTGTGAAGTATCTCTTAAAGAACCCTTTAAGCAACATATTTTTAGAGCATTTTTAATATCATAATGTGTTGATGATGCAATATAACAGTGTCAACAGTCCTACTGTAGATGCTACAAATAGGCATTGCCCTCTAGGTTTGTATAGGTATATTCTGAGGCTTTGAGCTTTAAGGTAAGTAATTTAGTTCCTCAGAGGATAAGACTGTGTATGATACAATGCTCACTGGATTCCTATAGTTATGCTTTTCTTTTCAGACTACAGATAACTTGCTTAACTAATGTCAGCAGAAACATTCTCTAAACTACAGCAGCAAGGCTTAGCCCAGCAGTTCTTGACCAAGACAAGGGAACATAAAATACCATCTTTTTGTGCTGCAGTCTCAGTCCACCGATGCCATATCTCAGGTCTTGTGATGCTCAACTTTCCTTTTATCTTCTTTCTTCTTCTTCATGTCCTTAAGCGTTCTAGTTCTCACACATGCGCTCTGTTGACCTTGAGCAGTTTGGACTCTAGAGAGAGATCTACTGGTATATTGTCAAACTGGGGGAATTGCCAGAACACCTCATGATGAGCCAGCACGTATGTTACAATATTCTGCTGAACTATCTGTGTAATTTTGCTAAAACTCCCTGGGGAATTTTTCTGAAAAATGTAATCAACTCCCCTATAGTAAAAGAAAGTAACTTGTTATCCTTTATCTTAAAAACACTCACCTTGATTCTTTTCTGATGATTAGTTGTGTTTTAGACAAATTTTGTAGAATTATGGAACTGCACAATTTTATCTTAAATACGTTCCACAATTTTTGTCTTACTTTTGCAGATGGCACATAAACTCAGGTTTGTTACTTTGAGATCAGACTCGGTGATTTCTGTACAATTCATTTTACCTCAGGAGTCCAGAGTGAGCTGGAGAGCCTTGTTTTCTGATTCTTGTGAGCTTTTTGTTCCACCTCCTAACACATCTCTGTTAAAGTCTTGTAACAACCTTTGTAGATAGTGGTTCACATTTGGAGACTGTGACAGATTCTTAGTTATTTCAGCATGAGTAGTGCTGCCGTGATTATCCAAATAGAACACAGTAAAAATAATACAAGCAGTTAAACTGAAATGTAAGCCTATATCTTTTAAAATTGTAATAACTTTTTTTTTGTTGCCATTAACTGTTGCTTCAAGCAGATTTTATGTCCATGTTTTACAGTGAAATAATTGATTATGAAAGATGTCCTAGTTCTAGATTAAAATATACTCTAATTTACATAAAGCTTTATCATTCCTGTAGGTTGTTGTTTTAAGCTAAAGTGGAATATTTTCTAAAGCCCTCAACAACTGTTTACAATTTAGAATTAAATGTGCTTTCTGCTTATACTTGTGCTGCTGAAGAAATGTACCTAACAGATCTGTCACTTTTTTTAGCAATTGTTTCTGTGGCTTTCTTTTCATTGGTAAATGTATGAGCTGATACAAAAGGAAATCATTAGGTGCTCTCAGTATTGCTGAGGCATGGAGCTAGAACAGGTCAGTCACTGCATTTTGCAGATTGTGACATTTTAAATTACCTGTACACTACTGGAAGCAATCTGTGGATCTAATTAACATTTCACCTAATTAATGTCAGGACTGTTTATAAAGAATTCTAGATAGTTTTGCACTGCATTTATTTAACGCCACATTATTAAAATTTGCTATCTTTAATTTCAGTATTGAAAACTTCAGATTTGTGTGCTGTTTTCTTAAGTGGGAGTAACTTCTCCCACCCCACCCCCCTTCAAGTAATCAATGCACTGCTGAATGAGTTCATTTTAATGCACTCAATCATGCCTCTAATGTTTGTAGCTTACGGGCGCAAGCATCAGTAATGCAGGAATGTTATATGGCTTTAGTTTGGGCCATTTCATAAAATATTCATGGAATCAAAAATGTGCATCAAAATAGCGGCTGGGAGAATTACATTTATGTGCCTGCTTTTATGGCAGCTTCACATTTAAACCCATTTGTGTTAATATCTAGTCAATCTTTCTACTTAAAAAAAAAAAAAAAAAGGCAAAATAGTAGTCTCCATCTATATGCCTTTTAGTTTGATATCTATTTTGATATAACAAATGTATATTTTTGGAGTGGGTTTTAGAAAGGGGAATTATAAAGGAAGTTTTAGATAATGTTCAGTATTTGTAAAATTGCATTGAATTCTTTTGCTTGAACGACTAGATTTATTTATTTTACTTCTAAGCAACTCGGTGAAAACTGTAGCACAAATCTTCGTGCACACATGTAGTTGATATGAAAAGAAGTAATTTCTAAAATGTGAAACTGTTGGTGGCAGAGTTATTGTATTCATATAATTGTTTAAACTGATTCTTTACTCTCAAAATTATATTGTGACTATATTTAGCTCCCATATTTAAGATTAAATTATTGCTGCTAGGCTTTCTTTTTGTTATGCCCTGAGCTACATTCAACTGTAACATTTGAGTAGTGGGAGTGTATATGTTGTAAGAGTTACATTTCTGCTTTTTGATTTCTATATAAACAGGGAAGAGATATCAGAGATTCTCAAACTCCCTTTAGTATAACTGAGCTAATTTCTGTATGGCAGTGGGAAAAGAAATACACAGTTGTTGTCAATATATAAGTTATCAATAAGTATACTCTGTTGTGTAATTTTGCAAAAAGATTTTTTCAAATATAGATTTCCTAAAAAAAACTTTTTGGATTTTCTCTTTGAATTCCTAGCAATATAAAAGATACATTTTTATAAACAATTCCAAGTGATTTTTCTACTCATTCCTCTCATTTTGCTTTTTTGTAATTGTTGTTTTGGTTTTTAATTATTACAGTTCATAGTCAACTCATTTAAAACTCTGCCTTGTCACTGTTCAGGTGAGATAAAAATACTCTCAGAAATGTTTTGTAATTGGCTTATTACTTTCTTTTAATGTTTTCCAAGATTTTCAGACAGTATCTACCTATGTCGGCACCTACCAGATGCAGTAGTTCAGTGTTTAAAAATTGGAATGCACTGGCCAGATCAGTGCCAGCTGATCCAACTCATGACAGTGAATAAACTTGCAACCCTGCTGAAAATATTATTCTTCATCAATATTTGAGGTTCACATAAATGTTAAGGAGTAAAGAAATAGGCTGATATGTCATTTGCAATGAGAACAAAAGATTTTTATATTATTTTGATGGACAAATGAATTCCAAAGTCTAAACTCTTTTACCTTCCATGAATTTGAGAGGTCTCCAAATAGTATTACTTGAAAGGGTCTTCAGTAAGCATATCCCCAGCCTTGCAAGGGCTTTCAGGTGAGGAATTCCATCTCTCTCTCATCTAGGCAACTAGCAGGTTTGATTTTTGGTTGGTTGGTTGGGGTTTTTTTCTAAGCATCTTCTTCTTGGTGTTTCTGTTAGCAGATTGTAGTACTTCTTACTTCATAATATTTCTTGGTAGCTCAGTGAAGCCAAATGTAATTTAGTTCCATTTGAATACTACCAGAAGTATTATATTGCTTTTATATTTTGCAGCTTGATGTAGATGGATTGTTTCTAAACAGGTTTCACTGATATCTGGCAAAAAGGATGTCAGGTCACAGCTAGGTAATACCATCCATTTGTTTGCTGCTTCCCATTCTTACTTCAAGTTTGAATTACACGTGAATCGAACTACTATTCTAACAAATCCATACACACCTAGTGAACTAGGTCATTTAAACATATGGCTATACCTTTTAAGAGTACAATTGGTTGATTGATAAAGTTGGGGGAAATTCCAAGGAGGAGTCTGTATGTGTTTGAGTTTCCAAGTGGATAAAAATGCTACACCTAGCTATTAATGTTAAATTTCAGCTAAACTTTCCATCATTTGTCACAAAGCCAACAACAGCTTCTTCAGTTAATATCTTAAATCTACACTTAACAACTTGGATGTCCACAATTCTGTGGACTTCCAAGTTGGACTTGCTCTAACAAGTTAGCTGGACTGGATAAGGCAGAAACCCAAATTCAAATTGGAATTTTCTTTAGAATGGACAAGAGTTTTCATCTAGGTTTAGCAAGACTGCAGCTCTGTTTCCTGTTACATGTACTGTCAGGGAATCCATAAACAGCTTGTGCTGGACCTGATAATTTCACTCTGCATTTCTGTTTGTTCAATCTGATGTTAAGTATGTGGTAGTTTGAAAGTAACATACAGATCTATTCCTGCCCATTTACAGGGTCTGATAGCTATTCTGGCAATAAGATTGTTTGTTTATTTGCCATTTGGGGCCATCTCTCCAATACCTGTTCCTAGCTAGAATGGAACTGAATAAAGCCTGCTTGTCTCCCCTTTCACCTGGCACTTCACTCTTCAGCACTTCTTGTTGTGTTTTCTGGGACTCTTACATGAATCAGGTTGTAGAGCCTTAAAATGATTTGTCTATGAAACTCATTTAATTAGTTGCTTCTTTGAAAGAGAAGTTTCTTGTGCTTGTTAATTTTAGTTGAACTCATTTTAATCATCAGAGAAACTTAATATGAAAATAAATTTAATTCTAATAAAGAGTTATGTTTTATATTGCAAAGTTGAAAGCATGGTGATAAAAGGGTACCATATGCAAAACACAAATTTAAATTAAGTTAATAAGAGGAATCTGTCATAGCTGTTCTGCTGCCTCTAGGTTGGCTGGAGGCCTGGGGAACTAGCCTCATTTTCTTTTGAAATGCCTAAAGCAAGTCCTTCTCCAAGCTTCTCTTCCTTTCCTACAGCTGGGAAACAACTTTTCTCCTTCCTAGTTCTTTTTGTAATTTCAATGCAGCACTGTAAAAACAGTTTGCAAAACAATAATCATTCATTATAAATCATGTTTCAGAAGAAGTGTATATTGCAAACACATCTAAACAAACTTCGGTTTATGGTTTGTTTCAGCTTTTAATAGAAATAGCAATTGATGTAGTGGTGATCTATGGAACAAGATTCCTCCACCACACAGACACACAATTATGAAGGAAGGGTCATATTCACAGTTCTCTCTGCTATAAAACATTCTTTGTAAAACAAGGTGCTGCAAACAGAGTGCTTTTATTTATTTATTTTATGTAAATGATCTTATCTTACCTGCTTCCCAGCAGTTTTTCTATACTCATAGTTTGCAAGGAAAGCTCTTCTGTTCTTTCAAAGGACTTTGAATTTCTATTGTCTAGAAAGTGTAGAAATCTTCTAGATTGCATGTCTACTTGGAGATAAATCTAGCTGAAGGTAGAGGAGAGGGAAGAACTATTTGCATGTTAAAATGAATTGAACTTTATCTTCAGACTTGCCTTAAACATGTTTGAGTAACTTACATCTGAACACCTTAAACTGTATTACTTTGGGCTCAATACTTAACCTACTAGTGGTTAATGCTCATCCAGTAACTTTTTCTACATAAACTCACTAGAGTTGGCCTAGTTGAATACTGTTGAATAAACTAGTTTGTGTAACAGTTCTTTTTTTTTTTCCCATCAATTATTTATTTGATTAAAGATACTTCCCCCCCGCCCCAGTTCTGAAACCTCCGTTCTCCACATTTCACATCATTCAGCACAGATTGTCACTATGGAAAAAGAAACTTGAGGCTGAACAGTTTGAAAGGTGATTATTTACACATAGATGTGATTGTGAAAAATGAGGACAAGGGCTATATTCATGAATATATAATAGATATATTTTCTAGAAAATTCTGACCTTGCATCTTTGGGATCACACACCCCTCAATATTGTGAATTTACAAAAAAAAAAAGCTAACTTAAAATGTGATAAGTTGAAATTACTGCATTATGGGTAACAGATTTGGCAGTAATTTCCAGTGATGAGCAATTTATATATTGATTCTTGAAAAGTCTGTGAAATAATTGGCTGCAACTTACTTTCTAATAAGAGATTATAGACTAAACTTTTAAAAATTTTGTTGATTACACTGATTGTAATTACAAGTTACATTTTCAGGTCATATCATGAAAGCTGCTGAGCACTATGAAGCATTTTATCAGCTAACAGAGGGTTCAACATGGAAGGATGAGACAGGCCACACTTACAAGTCACTGGCGTGTGAGCATCTCTGGAGAATTTATACATTACTAGCAGACAAAATGCTAGGAAATAAAGAACACCAACAGGCCATCAAAATGCTGAGAAAAGCTTTAAAAATGGCAAAAGGAGGTAGGTGGAAAAGAACACTTTCACATTCCTTTACTTGATGTGCATGCTGTGAATTTTCCTAAAGTAGAAAATGTCAAGTGTTTGGGTGATTATTTCCTAATAAATGCAATGACAAATGCTGTAAATACACTTCCAGGTTTCACTAGAGCAGAAATGTCCTCGTGTTGACAACAAAATTTCTGAAAGCTTTATCTCCAAAAAAACCCAGCCTTGTGGAAATAAAAGTATAAATTGGTGAACCCATAATCAGAAAGTGAGGTCACTAATGGAAGCTCAGCTCACTGATTTTGATTGCCTGGTTGATTTGTCAGTTTTTGTGTGACACTTGTTTCTGCTAGAACTCTACTTCTTACTCTACATAGTTAGTACTTGCAAAAACTGGTTTTCTATGATAAGCAAACAAGGTTTCTTCTGAATATCTTAATACCTGTAAATACTTTGAAGCCTAAAGTCAAAAAAATTACAGAATCACTGAGGTGTGGGAAGAGAGCCCCCTGGAGATCATCAGGGTCAGCTAAAGCAGGCTCCATCCTGCAGGACTACATCCAATTTTTACTGTCTCCACAGGTGGAGACTCCATAAGCATTCTAGAAAACCTTCTCCATTGTTCAAGCACCATCACAGTAAAGAAATATTTTGTTGAGTTCAGATGGAATTTCAGTTTGTGCCTGTTGCCTCTCTGTCCTTTCACTGAGCACCTCTGAGAAGAGCCTGGTTCCCTGTTCTTTACACTCTTCCACCAGAAATTATAAACATTGATAAAATCCCCCCCGAACCTTCTCCTCTGTGGTCTCAACAGCCCCAGTTCCGTCAGCCTATCCTCCTAGGACACATGCTCCCAGTCTGACAGTCATCTCTGCTGCCCCTTGCTGTCTCACTCCACTGTGTCCCCCTGTACTGGGGTTTACAAGAAGGGACACTGGCACTTCTGGGGTGATCTCATCAGCACAAAGGGTCACCTCCCTCAACCTGCTTACAACACTCTGCCTAATGCAGCCCAGGATCATGGCCACCTTCGCCATAAGCGTGCAATGCTATCTCATAGGCAACTTGTCACCCACCAGGAAACCTGGGTCTTTATGGTTAAGCTCCTTTCCATCCAGTCAGCCCCCAGCCTGGGCTGGTGCCTGCAAACACATTGAGGGTATGCTTGATCACACCATCAAGGTTGTTAATGTAGACATTAATCAGTACTGGTGCCACTATTGATCCCTGGGTATAGCCCTCCCCCTGGACTTTCTGCTGCTGCATGCAATCTTAGAAGGTGGCATTTCAGCTGGTTTTCCATCTACCTCAGTATCTAATTGATCTAAGCCATATTTTATCAGCTTGCATTTGAAAATGTTTTGGGAGATGGTGTCAGAAGCTTTGCTAAGGTTGAGAGAAACAACATGCACTGCTTTTCCTTCACCCACAAAGCCAGTTGTCTTATCCTAGAAAGCTATCAGGATGGTTAAGCAAGAATTCCCTGTCTGAAATGTATGCTGACTACTCCTGATTGTCTTCTTGTTCTAGATAACGGCTATAGGAAGCTTTGTCCATGTGTGGATAGGTCTAAAACGGGTCACAATTAGCATTTGAATGTTATATGTCACATGATATGTGTTTCAGATAGAAATACCATGCTCTGGAGCATTTCTTACACACGAGAGGGAATGGAAAAGAGAAGGCAAATCTTAGAAGTTCACTTTGTGATAGTATACATAATTTTCCAGATTTTTCATAAATCTTAATAACTTCTGTTTCTTAAAAGATTCTGTTAAATTTCCTCTTCTACATACTGACTGTTCCTAGATGATTATCTTAGATGATTATTGGAAGGGGTATAGGTCTCAAATAATCATCCTCTTCCATGCACAGCTATTCAAAAGCCTTTCACAGTATTCCTTAAGGGGTGTATTTTGCATATGAATTGCACATAAAATTAATATGTAATATTAATTCAATATTTATCACTAGATACATTAGTTTCTTAAATTTAATAATGTATGCCCAATATTAATCTGTTAGCTTTTGAGTAATAGTTGGGACAGGTAGACTTAAACTATCAAAAATGACAAAATATTGAAAATATCTTCCAAATTTTAAAATAAGTTTTGTCACTGATAATATATGACTCTACAGGTAGGAAGTATAACACAGTAATCCGTAGAAAGTGTAAAATATATTCAGTGAAGCCAAGGCAAGTCCCTGAAAAGAAATATCTTTGTTAGACCAGCAGATAATCTTGGAAAAAATGGACAAGGTTTCAGGCATCTAAGCCCACGAAGTTTGCCATTTATTATTTTTTTTTAAGTGCTGGCAATTTGTTTATGTTTCTGGTTTTTATTATAATGTCTTTATATTAATTCTGAAGAACCAATATTTCTCATCTTGCTTTATCTCAGGAAGGATAGCATTTTGAAACACCATTTGTAATCTAAATGTATTTATACGGTAATTTGGGGGAATAAACCAAATAGGACTTTGGGGGCAAGAATTCAGTTATTTCCATTCCAAACAGTTAATTTGTGAGGTTATATGATTCTATTTGGCTATTTTTTTCTTTTAATTAAATCACTAAATAACCTATTTTGGTTTTATCTGCAATTTACATTAGTAGATCTGCTTAGTGAGTTGCTTTTTTATATCTGTTCTCTTGGGATTATGTACCCAAATACTGGGAATGCCAATATAATTAATCAGCTGAAGAAGGACACGTGTACCCAAAAACTTCTCCAACTTTTCCAGCTGCATCTGTTGATTAAATATGAAGTTTTAGCTTTTTCTACAGCTACTGTCTATAATACATGCTTAAGTCACAGCCACACTAAAACTGCTGCTACTAATATTTACTGTATTAACTAGAAGGACTGCTGGTGGAGTAGCAAAAATTGCTGGAAATTAAGAGATTGCCAAAATGGAACTGATGCCTTTCCAAAGCTTATTTTGACCAGGCGGATTTTCCAGTGCCTTTACTTCATTCACTTTCATAGCTCCCCAAGATGTGCCACAGATATCACTCTGCACAGTGCTCTCACCATTGTTCTCTTGAAATTTAGGCTTTAGAAGCTCCTTTTGGGTTTTCCAGTACCTGTTCCAGAACTGTAGCCTCTATCTCTGAAGCCCGTATTTACTAATTTACTGAAACCCATACTGGCTCTGGCTGGCATCTCTAATATCCATTCTGCCCTTCTGGATCATCATCTATATTCTGTATTTTATGAATTAAGATTAGCTATTACCCACTTCAGACTCTCAGACTGTATTTAAGTGAGGAGGGAAGGTTTTTGTATCCCTAGCAAGTCTTCGTATATCATTTCTCTGTGAAACTTTATTGTGTTTGAGGAGATGGATATTGAGCCACAGAAAAACTGGCTTTTTGGCTATTTAAAATACAATTTAATCTACAATTATTTTTTTAATGGATACTCATGTTCTGGAGAGACATTTTTTAATATTGTGTGATACAATAAGCATTTATGTAATTAATTTATATAAATTTCAGTATTGAATGGATGATTTTTCTACTGAGAGTGCAAAATAAAAAGACCAGCAAGCAGTTTTTGTTAGATCAGTATTAGAGAAATCAAACCTGACATAGAAAAGAGCGATGCACCTTAGTAATTGCCTGTGCAGAATTTTCTACAGTAGCTTGCAAAGTAACCATGAGAATAAGAAATATGAAGTGTATCAGTCAACATGTTTTGTGTTTATATATTAGGATGTAGTATATATTTGTAGCTACTTTGTATATATGAATAGTAAGGGGGAGGCTACTATTGTTTTCTAATGTGAAGACACTGTGAGTATTACTAAACAATTCACAACAGAGAACATGGCAGCATGTTGAATTGATTGTACTGGTTTACTTACTGGAAAATGCTTTCTCTGACTTTGCTAAACTTTCTTGTTGAACTTTGTTTTAAATCCATTGTCTCTATTTTTAATTACCACTATAGGTTTTTGGAAAGAGATATGACAAAGGTATGGGGAAGGAAACACTCCTTACAGTATTTAAACATTCGTGTGTTATTTAATAACCTGCAAGAGCTGTCTGTACTACTCTAATTTTGTTCAGATCATGCTGGTAACTGTAACTTTAATAATTTCTTTAGGAGGCGATATGAAGATGGAAGGAGAAGCTGCATATTGCTTAAGTTTAGCATATCATTTTGCTGGAGAACACCACACAGCATTACCAGTAGGTTTATTTTAAAGTTGCTTTTTCATCAGAGAAATCAGAGTCCTTTATGATCTTCTTAAAAATGCGTGGAAAATGAATTTGTTTGAATATTTTTGTCCATGACAATTGTGATTAATCAGCTGGATAATAGTTATTTCTATTTCTGTTTCTTCATTTAACTGCAGAATGACTCAGTATTTTATTCATGAACATGTTTTGTAGAGGTTATTGTGGTTATTTCTTGTTGTGGTTTATTTTTTCCAGAGATAGCCTGATAGAAGTCGCAGGTTGAATTCAGCATGACTTTCAATATTGCTTGCTTGGCTTGTGCAGTGTAGGAGGGGTTCTACATTTCTGTATCTTACATGTTTTTAATGATTTGTGATACAATTTTTCAAAGTCTACTGACCATCTTAATATCTAATTCTTCAGTGCTGATTGGCCTAGCTTCTGTATAAATCAACTTGAATGCTGGAAAATGGGAGCCTCTTCTCACATCAGTTGCAGTCGAAGTCTGTGGCTGAATGTGAAAATATTTCAAAATATTAAAAAGCTACATATAATTTTAAAAAATAATAGTTACAACAGCAATGAGAAGAGGGTATTTGATCTCTTCCAAGAATACAGTATGACAGTTAAGACTAGAATATTTTGTACTGAAGTTTATCTACTTTGGGTTTCGACTGACAAGCATGCCAGTGTTCTTACCTGATCAACTTTGCTGTTAAGTTTCTGAGAGTCACAGTTAGCTGTGTGAATGGTGAAGATCAGCAAGATAAACAAATGTGCTAAATAAAGAAGGCTGCATGTATATTTGATCTCTCCATCACAGAGGAGAAATTAATTAATGAACAAGACTGCACAGTCTCCATGATAGACAGAAGATCGAACTATCCTTGAAAGTGTCAAAAATATTAGATGCCCTGGCATTGTTTTTGCCACGATCCATTTTGTTTACATTTTATAGCTAATCCTTTCCCTTTGTTGTTCCCCCACCTCTCCTGCCAAAAAGTTACAGCGATCATTTGGAAGTTCCATTTCTTTTCGTCACATGCAGAATTTATCTATTTTTTTAAGGAAGACTTTGAATCCTTGATATTTTGCAATGTACTACTATTAATTCAAAATATACACATAATAGGCTGTACCTATTTTTTTTTAATCTTACAAAATCACCTGACAGGTAAGTGTAAAATGTTATTTTAACAGCAATGAAAATACCAATACTTTTTAGTGTACTATAATATAGTGGCCTTTCCTAACATAATAGCATTTCCAATAATATTCCTTAAGAAACCTATGAACTCCTTCCATTCAGAAAATCCAGTGTGTGTTATGGGCCTAAGAAAAAAGGGTAAAGTTTTAGTTCCTTTTGTCCTTAACAGTGATCAATATAGACAGCAGTAAAATATCAGTGGTTGACAGTACTGTTGAGCACAAGTTGACTTCACTCTCCAATTAGAAATCATTGCCTAAAATTTACCCTTCTGTTCTCAGTTTAATGGTCTCTGTATCCAAGGGGAGCTCAGATGCTTACGGAGATGAAATCATTGCATCCTGTTCCCAGGGGACTACTGGTTATCATTACACATAACACGCAGACAATACTGCTAGGAGCTCGTTTGCCTCATGGTAATATGTAGTTCATCACCAGCTTCTGTAGCATGCTAAAGAGGTCTTGCCACACAGCTTGGGACTATTCGGGTGTAGACTCAGGGGCCTCAGCAGTTATTTTCCTGTTTTGCATCAGTTTTCATCTTCTTTATCCTTTTGTGCTGTGGTCCACCTCAGGCAGTCTCCTTCTAGGGGAATCTGAAAGGAGCAGCTGTTACAGATACCATTTCCTCCAATTGTTGCCACTTGGTTCCCTTTGCCGTGCAGCGTGCTACTCCCTCCCCCAACACGCACACACAGGACCATGCATATAAACTTGTTTCTCTTTCATTCATGTCTTCTAGCAGAGTGGAGAAGCATATGTTCAAAATATTCATTATCTGATGCAGTAATTAAAGGTTGAAATGATTAAGCTGCAGCCTATTATATCAGAAATATTTAGTCACTTAGTATTGCATGGGCTAGTTTTGTTGGCTAAGGTTTTTTATTTGCTAGACAACTTGGTGCTTAATCTAACATAATTTGATTTGGTGTATAATCTGTATAAATTGGTTTAATTTTATTTGATGTATATGATTGATTTCAGTGGACCTACTCAGATGTAAAAACATTAAGTGTGTGCAAGTTTAAAAGCCTGAGAACTAATTATGTTCAACAGCAGTGTGCTATGTTCACAATATTTTTCATATCATCTGGGTTATAATCAAGCCTAATGGCTTTTCCACAAAATATTAATAGTTCACATTATATAGATTTTATCTTAAACTTTACGGACTTTTGTCAGAGTGAGTTCCCCATCTGGGATAATTTTAAAGTTTGCTTAATTTTCTACAGAGTTGTATAACAAGCTAAGTATTAAGTGAAACACTTCTCTGTCATTAGAAATCTTCCATAAGGTATTGTAATCTTATTCTTGATGTGGGATATTTTATTTTTTTAACTGGGCTTTCAAGAAGGCTTCAAAGAGTTGGGCATCAAGGGGCCTTTCTCTTTCAATTAGAGTTGCATCTGAGCTCACCAGAAAAATTCCAGCCCTTGTCCGTTATCTGAGCATTTTTTTTTTCCTAAGCGTTCCTTTAGTTTGGCTATTGAATCCTGTGTTTCAGATACATTACATATTTAAATAATAGTGGCAGTGTTCATGAGCACCGAGACTCGTGCCAAAATAAATGTGGTAATTTATGACATAATGCTATGTGCATGAATTGTCAGAATTACGATATACAAGCCACAGGCATAAAATTATCAAGAAAATTTATGAACTTACAAAGACATCTTCACATTCAAAATGACCCTATTAAAGTAATCAGAGATGATTTATGACCATAAAGTTAATTTCTGAAAAAGTCTATGTCAGAACAACTGAAAATTCTGTCTCAACTGATGCAACTAGAGAAATTTAATTAAATGTGTTTGGGATGCAGGTATTCTCAAGTTGGTACGCATGCTATATTTTATTTAAATATATCTATTTATATAGATTATAAATATTATATGTATGAATCAAGGAGGATTTTAGCAAGTAAAAGAACTCCAAAAGATAGACTGTTACCCTCTTTTCTCTCAGACATTGGGAAAGGTAGTTGAGAAGAATGAGCATCGTTCCTTTGAGATTTGCTTACTATTCTAGTGCTTTGCTAGAAAGCTGAACTTCAAGACAGTGTTTCTGCCAATGGTGTCTGGGCAGACCACTGAGTTTAGGTTTAAGCTTTCATTACTGATACTACAGAAAGAAACACTGAAATGGAGACTTGCAAAACACATCAAAAGATATTCAATGGAAATTATTTCAAACCTCCTTATAAATCGGTCAGATTGTCCTTTATTCCTCTGCAAGCGATACTTAGCCATTAATAATGAAGTGTAACACTTTCAGCTTAGCAAATGGCATCATATGCTTGAAAAAATATTTTATCATACCAGTTTAAGAAAAGGTCTCCTCATTCCAGATGCTTTGCTTTCATTGCAGGTTTTTTTTTAAACTGTTCTAAAAGCTCTACTCATATTTTTTTCATAGTAATAAAAAACCAGACAAAACTGTGTTATTTTTGAAGGTAGGCACCTCTATCAATTATGACAATGGATTATGCAGAGAGAAAGATCTTCTTCTTGAAGGTCTAGAACTAGTAAGCCAATTCTGAAACTGATTGAAAATCATGTTTCCGAAAGGTCCCACTGCTGCCAGGCATTGGTGAAGATAGTACAAACAAAAGTATGTGAGAAAAATTAATACTGATAATGAACTTTGCCCTGACAAAACATACTGACTTAATTACTGATGGAATTAAGTACTAGAAATTATTTGTGTTGACAATCTTGAAAAACACCTGAAACTTCAGGAAAGGGGTGGAAGTCTGGTCATTAAATTAATTTTGTATTGCTAATTTAGCACTTAAAGTGAAAGAAAGTTCTAACATTTTATTTGGATATGAAAAGTAACAGTCTCTTAGCAAAGGAAGGATTTCTTCCTTTGGTTTAATTTAGATGATAATTTTCCTATCTTAGCCAGTTTCTTGACAAAAAACAAACAAACAAAAAAAAACAAACAAACAAACAAAAACCCACAGAGAAAAATGTTCTGAGTAGCCCTAAGGTGTGATGTTGCTCTTTCCTTTGAGTATTTTTCTGTATACCACACAGATTTACGCACTGGATATATGCTGTCCACTGCAATTGCCTTGGAACACAGTATCGTTTTCCTTTTGAGTCTGTGGTTCAAATTGCATTATGCTTGGTTAATGGCATCAGAATAACTCCCCTCAGTAAAATGGATTTTTGTCAAGAGAAATGTACCACAAGAATACCCGTTGTAAGAGAATACTCTTCAATGCAGTGCTGCTGCAGAATTACAGTAGTCAAGTTGTACTATAGAACATGAGGAACAAAAAAAATTTAAATATGTAGAAAATCTATCGCTCGAGGACAAGCAAATCAGATTATCAGATTTCCATGGTTTCCCATAACAACAGTGAAAATAAATACACTAGAACTTGTTGATACCAACCTTACTCTTCAGGAGTCTCATGTTCCATAAGACTGGCTACCAGAACACCATAAATGGGTGGACTTTCATCTCATCCATTGCAATTTTAAATTTAATGATTCATACATCCTGAAAGAGCAAGATAACTGCAGTGAGCTGCAGATTTAACTGCACATTCCATAAGATAAATCTTTAGCACCTTTTCAGAATTTTAGGGCTGGTGTTCTCGGGAATCTGAATACAAGTTGGTGACAAAAAGTTTAACACCCCAGCTGTGGGTGGTCTGCATGGAGGTTTGTTTGCATGTTTGTTTTTAATTCTCAAACAGTATGAAAGTTGCTGAGTTTATATATAATTATAAGGTTTATGTAGCCTTATATATATATCTCTTAAACATCCTGAATTTAGAAGTCCTGCCATTTAACATATCAAACATGGTTTCTTAAACTCAAACTTTTAATTTTTTTTTTTTTTTTTTTTTTGGTAAGATTTTGACTCAGGATGCTCAGGATGTCCAGTATAAAATGACATTTTATCATTACCTTACACACACATGCACTTGCAGACACGGACATACTCTGTATGAGTTTGCAAAAGAACTGAAAGGGGATGCAGTGCAACATTAATAAGAATGTTTACATGCTTCTGCATTAATAATAATAAGAGATATCCCTAAGATGAAGAGAATTCTGTGTATGACAGTGAATCATTTCCCTTCAATTGTTGCTTGCTGTTACGTTTGAACTCAGGAAAAAAAGAGCAAATTGTGCCTTACTGGAGGTTTACTTAATTCTAATATGTTGAAACATTGAAAACAAAGCCATAAAACCTCCCAAAACTGCTCTCCGAGGTAATAATAATATTTTTGCATCTATTTTTCTCCAAGATGTGGAGGGCAGAGCAGTTGGCATTCATGGAGCCTTCACTCTGGTCCTACCTTTATGATACAGCCGATGGAATGGAACAATCTCTGTTATTCTGCACAGTTTCTGCCAGCTATCACCAGCGCATGTGGTTCTTCTTATGCTTTCGCAGGCAAAGTAGCAGCCAGGTTGTCACCACAGCCATACAATGTCTGATTTATGGGATATAAGGTTGCAATTAGTCCACTTGCCCTGACTGAAATTTCTAAAACTCTAATAACTGTCTTCTGTCAGTTAAAAGATGTGGTTTAGGTAGACAGTTTCTTGCTGTATTGAAACTTTTTTTTTTTTAGAGTAGCTAATAAGATACAGTTTTTTTCTTTTCTGTTGTTTGTTTGTTGGGGGGTTTTTAAATGACTATTGGTAGACAAGTTTCTACTCATTTTACTCCCACAGGTGAGGGACAAAAAAAGACAAAGCAGTACGACTCTGCACTATAGAGGTTATTTACTTTATGGACTTGAGACTACATTGGATTTCTAGCTTAGGTGTGCTAAACTTTGGAACCTAGATGTTGGGTACAGTTGAGGGAAATAGATAGTTACAGCATTTCATAGCTTGTATATGAAACACTCGCGTGAAGAGTTCTTAAGAACTGTCAGTAGTGTGTCCACTAGTGAAGCTGTGCATATTATATCCAAGGCTGCAGCAAATGGCTGAAAAACTGAATAAGACATTTTCTAATTCTGTTAGATAATATACTTGTGGAAGTCAGAATTTTTATGTGTTTTGAGAAATAAAACATTTCTACCCACGCTGTACAAACCCAGGAATTTCAGTACTTAAATGCAAATATATTCATAATCTGGGAGATTTTGTTTTCCTTTGTATAGATTAGTTCAAATGAACAGGCTTTAAAAAACAGTCTATAAAGTAAGGCTTTTAAAATTAGATTGGTTTCTCAAATTGGTATAGTTCACACTGCAGCAATTTACTTATTAAACATGTGTTTAAATTCCAATTCAGATATTCCCATTGACTTCAAGGGGACAACTCATATATTCACATGCAAGCAAATGCTTAACAGCTTTGCTTAATCAGACCCATTGGTGGCTGTATTGGAGAATGGGAGGTCTTGATTCAGGCATCAGATCCTAAGGAATTTAAAATTTATCCTATCATAGATAAATAACCTGAGAAGTTAAAACACTGAAGCGTGCCAGTATAAAACCTAGAGCTTGCTGCTTCATTGCTAGAAGCAATTTGTTTTGCTGCTTTGCTTTCAGCTTATGTATTATTTCAGAGCTGATCAAAAGAATTGGTAGCAAAGTGTGAAATAAATTGTACTTCTAAATAAATCGATTTAACATTCCTTGGTGCTTTAAGTGATTTTAGTAATATTAATATTTAAAATATTTCTGTCTGAAATCTTTTTATGACTACGTATAGCAATAATGGCCACCATTTCATTCTGCTGTTTTTCATATTAGAACATTACCCAGTAAACATTGTAAAAATACTATCTCTTAGTACTGAAACGGTTGCAAAAGATTTCAAGTGTTTATTTGCATGTAAATGACCCAAGTTTTAGTCAGTCAATAAAAACAGTCTATTAATTCTTTTACTACATTTCTTACATGGGTTAAAATGAGAATATGAGGTGTTCAGTTGAATGAGAACTTTTCCTTAACTTCCATATATGCAGAAAAATAATGGGGTTTAACTTTTTTTTTTTTTTAATATATACACCTTCCTAATTTATCTCTGCAGGTTTTTTCCATTGACTTAAGCAAATTTAAGAATGTGTGTGTTTGCTAGGAAAACTGTGTAATTAAAGTATCTGTTCATGGGTGGACTAAAGATATGAAGCAGAGTATTTATAGGTGCTTTGTCTAAGAAGCAATGGTCATTTCAGCATGCACATGCATATAGTGTGATACTAATGTCTTTGGAGGCTACAACAATCTGACAGCCAGGTACATTCATGTAGGCACAACAGTATGATAAAAGCAGTCCAGACATCTGGATCACATACAAAAACATTTCTGAACAATTCACATTATTGCACTTACCCAGATTTCCAGTCTGGTCCACCTCTTTCCCCTGTTTCTTTCTCCACCTCTGCCTTTGTCTTTTATATAGTTGCAGAATCTCATTTTTCCTTTACAAGTCACCTCCATCTGCTTATGTGTCAGAGTGGCCCTCGTGCCACACATCACATTGAGGAAATCTCAAGATGAAGGGCTGTATTCACATCACTACTTCTGTCTCAGCACTGTTTCATGCTTGTCACTGCTCAGCACTCAGCGCCACACTGCCTTGTTTTGTCAATAACCATTTATTTGTTGCTGGAATAGTAGCAACCATTACATCTGACCTCCCTGTTTCATCAATTATGGATAGATTATTGGATGTGAACATCTGCAAAAGCTTGCTGTTGAACTTACCTCCTGGCTGGGATTAGATAAAGTATTAAACTGTTGTTTATTGTCAGGCCAAAACTCTACTGGGAAACCAGGGAATTCCAAGACTAGCAGACTCCCATCAGCAAGCACCAAAAATTGTTTAGTATTGCCACCGTTTCCCATAAGATCGTAGCCATTTATTATTTACACTTATTACTAGTTGTTATAACATACTTGATAAAAGCTCTTGGCAGGCACAGTGTTTCCAGCTATTGTCACATCTGTCAGGATGGAAAGGATACATAAACTGTTTTTTTCTCTTATATTGCTGTTAAAGGGTAACAGATGAAGCTTCTTCACTCCAGACTGCTAAGCCATGCTTTATTTTGAAGAAATATGTCAACAATGGCTGGTTTGGAAAACATTACATTCCCGTACTAAATAAAGATTGCAACAACCTTTGCTAAAATAATGTGCCTTGCAGTGAAGATTTCAAACTGTACAATAATAACAAACTAAAATACCTGGGTTTGACATTTGCATAGGTTTTTGTTCTGGAGGGACTGGGATGATTTTTTTAAGATTTTTTTATTTATTTTCATAAAACCCTTTATGAGGTATAGTAAATAATAAAATGATTACTGCATTCCTACAGTGTTGTAGGTGTAGAAAATCAGAATTAATGCAATTGTTAGTGGCACAGAAGGGCGGAATTAAGAGCAGTAATACAGAAGCTAGTACAGAAAAAATAAGAAGGAGGGAAACAAAAGTTAACATTTATTCAATCATCTCTGCATTTCATCTTCTTTAAGTTTCCTGTGCAGCAAAATGTAGTATACATAATGAACTCCTGACCTCATGGAAGTCAAAAGAAGTTTTGAAATTACTCTAGGGAAAGGAACTTTTTCAGTTAATTACTTCTATTCCATTCAGAATCAAAGCAAAATATACATACACTGAAAGTATATGAACAAGTCTTAATACAGGCAAAGAACGCTAGATCTTGATCTTATCTCAATAGACTGTTAAGGAATAAGTGAAATGTTTGTCTTCCCTTCTCTAATCCTTCAAACCTGAAGCATGTATTGCCATGTAAGTTTAAGGAGCCTCAAGGTAAACATTGCGCTCAATAACCAAGTGTAACAGGGGAGGGAAGAGCGTGGACTAGATGGCGCAGTTACCCCTCAGGGAGACTGTCGACCAAGCAACATCTAAGCAATAGACATGTCCTAGCAAGAGCCAATGGAAGGTCTTGGACAAAGCTGCTCCACTTTGATGTTTGGCTTGGCCAGAATGGGTGAATTCTTCTACATCCCTCTGTCCCCGATTCCCTTGCTCCAAGACACATGCTTATGCTATGCATTATCCAAATAGACACATTAGAGTCCTGGGAATAGCATTTCTGGAACAAACCAGACCAGCCAATTCCAGACAAGTTCTTTCTGTCTCTGTAGAACAGCAACTGAGTTTGTACATTTCTGTGTTTTGTTTTTTGGGGTTTTTTTTCTTTTTATTTATCCAAACAGTGCTGTCCAGTGGAATTCGTTGACACTAAGGGGAAGGAGTTAACATTCACATTTACAGAATTTCAGTTGGAGTATTTCAGTTGAGGGAAAAGAGGGAGAACTAACTATTTTGGCTGCAAATCAGAGACTACTCCCTCTTTCCTCGGCATGGCACCCAGTTTCAGTATCACTTAATTGTGAGCATACAGACAGAACGCTGTAGTGCTTCTACCCTGGATGCTCATTTAGCAGGGTGCAGCCTGCTGTTCAGCTGGTATCGGTGCATTATTTTCCTGGGATCAATGAGCTCTGCTCATTACAATCAATACATTGCATGAACAATATAATTCTCCTATTGCTGTCCAACCTCCCTCACACTGTGTTTTGTTTGAATTAAGTATACAATTGGGTTTGTATTGTGCAACTCTTCTTTGACCTTACTCAGGATGGCTAGGGCTGTGTAACCAAGTTATAGTAGTAAAATACTGCGCTTTTTAGGCATTTTTAAACATTTCTTGGGAAGCTGTGGGAGGGGGCTCACTGAACTGCACAATGCTTATGCATATGGTTCTATTGTCTTTTATTTTCACTGGGCTCTATGAAAGTGATTATTTAGTGATTGTCAGAGCTATACGTTTCTTCTGAAAATATTTAAGAGGTACTAAATGACACGAGGCCAGTAGTCTCACTCAATTGCATTGTCTGTCTACCAACACTTATTATTGGCTCTGGAAAAATATTGTCAGATGCTGCTAGCCAGGCTGGGCCTTAGCCTGTTACTGCAGTGCCTGTCAGAAATCATTAGCTAGTGATCTCTTTGACTAATGTTCCATCTGATTGTCTGATACATGTTCAAGATCCGTAAATGAGGCAGAAGCATCTTTACTGCTCACCAGCTGTGAAATGGCTAAACACAGCTAGATTTTCAGAAATCAAAATAAATGTATTTCCAATAAAGTTTGACAGCAATATCAAGTGCAAAGCTGGGAGCAGAACTATGTTTTTGTGGTTTTTAAAGTTACAGTATTATAAATCAATATTATCCCATCATGTTTTTGTCAGAGTAATGTATTTCTCCAAAATAATGAAATACTGGTAGCAGCATTAATCTTGTGTTGAGTTGGATAGACATTCTTTATTCAACATAAAATCATACCTTCAATTTTTCCTCTTCTGTCCATTATCCCCAGATGTATCAATGTTTATTTAGCACAGCCTATGTCCTTTTGTCTGAGTCCTCTGTGTATACCAATGAGGTGTATGCATGTTTTTATGGATATATAAAAGAAGTGCAGGTATGACAACAATAAAAAACAAAGGGTGGGATTTTGGGGAGGGAGCAGTTTGGGGGAGGAGCTGATGTATCTGTTTTACATTAATGGAATAATCCCAGGAGGGGCACACTGGCATGATGCTGAGATAACTGAGAAGCAAATCTGGGCCCAAGATCTGACTAACATTTTTCTAGGCAATGGAGGAAACACGAAATTCAGCACTATCTAGAGAATAAGCGCAAGATTAGTTTGCAGATAAGTAGGCTCTAGTTTGCAGATTTAAGCAGAGCTGTTACTTTACCTTATCGTAGCTGATTGTAACCACAATAGACTTACAAAGACCAAGGAAAAGAGTTTATTTTTGTAAATAGATGCTCCCGAAGTAGCTATGCTCCTTTCAGGTACATCTGCATCCAGCTTTTAGCGCTAAGCAAGAAAACAAGGGAAACTGTACAATGCATCCTAGTCTTTTTTGTTTCTGTTTTGGAGCCATAAAAGCTGCTTCTTCCTTTCTCTGTATTTTGTTTTTTCTTTCTGAATACACCAAAATAAAAGTGGATGGCATGTGGGATAGTTGTCTCATGTTGAAGACAAAGTGGAAGACTTCATTCTTCCACTGTCCCACATCCTGAATGAATCGCTGTGTCAATTCTGCTTATTTACCAGCATGCAAACTTTATATTTTTTAATTTAAAATGCAAATTAAAGTGTGCTGTAATTGTAAGAGATTTCGGTTGAAATCCTCTAATGCTTACATGTTAATCCAGCATTTTATCCTGCCCTACCTCCTTTTCCTATCCTGAATGCTGAAGGTAATTGCACTACAGATGAGGAGGACCCTCTTCACTTCCTCCACATGAATGGATACTGGGCAATTGTAGCATGCAGGGGCACTACACAGCTCCTCTCCATCAAGAATATGTTCCTTTCTGTGTCCCTGCATAGGATCTAAAGCTGGAGGAGTTATTGGAAATACAGTCATAAAGAGTATTTTTTTCTATTGCAATTTGTCAAGATTTCCTCCCTTTCATGTAGAAGATTTAATTGTTGTTATTTCATCATTATTTAGAGTGAAACACCTGATTTGTGTAGACTACTAGTAACCTGGGACCAATATGAGCACTTTTCATCAATATGAATGAGTGGCTTTATTTCTTCTTTCTAGCAGCTGTTGCAGAGATGCAGTGAACCAGCTTTCTACTTTAGCTACTCTGTCTATGTTTTTTTCTCATTTTTTATCTCTACTTTTTAGGCTTTGTGGTATCTTTGATAGAAAAAAAACCCATTGTAGCCTAAGCTTTAGATACCTAGGTAACCTTTCTGTGCTAGATAGTAACAGCTAGAAGCCCTGTGTCCTATTTTAATATTGCAGAGGCCAGTTTAAAATAGGAGTGAGTTCAGGGCAGTGCATAACATTTTGGAAGCCTCATGACACTCTGATAGAAGATTTTTCTGATATGGCCACAATTATTACAGTAAATGTTGTAGGTCCTGTGAGTTAAATGCAAAACCAATAACTGTTTCACACTTGTGTGCATTTCTGTCACCATCCCAGATTATTAGAAGGATGTGCTGCAGGCCTTGACAACTTTGAGTATGCATTCAGTTTAGGGAGAGTTCTGAACTGATGTGACAATTTCCTAACTGAGGTGCCTTTATACTCTTTTTGTCATATCTTATGCATTGATAACTCAATTGACAATGACCTTCAAGTATAGGATACAGTGCTGATGTACATGAGAACATAACTAATAAGAAAGTACTTGAGTGATGATAAATAGTCTAGTCCACAGCAATAAATGCTACCTTTTGTGCACATGAAGCTTATGTAACTAAAAAAAATTAACAAGAGCCTTGTCCGGGGATACTCCTGCATGTGGTAAAACTCTTTCAATAACTAGGAAATCTGAGTAGCAGAAACAGTGGTAGAAATGGTGATGTCCATAGCATTTGCATGCACAAGTTGTCTTCTTTTGAACCATGCACTTTGCCAATGACAGGGGATGCAGTCTTAATAGAAAATGCTCTGTCTTTTACCTCAGTATAAACAGGCATCTTGGGGCATGCAGGATACTGTCATGTGTCCCTGGGCATCTCCCATCCCCCTTCAGAGCTGGTAAATGACATCCACTACTCCTTTCTTGGAAATGTGCAAAAAGGATTTCCATAGATAGTCTTTGGAGATTTCCTGTTTTCTCATGTGTGTAATAGGTTGGGTCAAGCAACAAAGAGGAGGGAGGAATAGGATTTAATTTTATATGCACTGTCCTGTCATCACCATTGGAAAAAAAAAATGGATGAAAAGAGAAATTATGCAATACAGGTGATGTCAATGTTGAATTAAATTAAGATCATACGTTTTTATGCAGCAGCTGTAAGCCTTCAGTTACAGGAGGGGTCATGATAATAGAGTACATTCCAAATTAATGTTAACAAATTGCTTGTGTCCATGAATAATTAGTCATAAAAATAATAACATTATCTACAATATTTAAGCCAACACTGTTTAAATGTATAACTTATAATTTATTCACTTTAGGGGCATCTGAATTGTGCTAAAACTTGTAGCGACAGTTTAAAGAAAGAAAAATAACGTTAAGTTGTATTTCAGCGTATCATTCTAAAACACTATGAACACAAAGGATACCAACTTAATTGTGAGAAATTCAGAAAAGCACAGCCCCTTAAAATCTTTTAAATTACAGATAAGAAAATTTATCTTGCGAATCATGTAATACAACTTTGGTTTTTGATAAGTGCCAAAATACAGGGATTTAAATGCAAGTTATATCTTTTTAATTTGTAATTATTGAGTAGATTGAAACAACTATAAGTAATGATCAAAAACTTAGTTCCATTACTGCTGATTAAAGAAGAAAGGTACAAGCGGGAAAGCTTTCATTTTGTGTTTTATACAGACATAGAGATGGGGAGGGGGAAATTCTTAGCACTTGTTTATTGAGGTTTTTTTTCCTGTTTCACAGATTTTGAACACCTCTGTAAAAATCTTCACAGCACTTCGTGATGCTGCCGGCCTGGGCAGAGCATATGCAGCTATAGCCAAGATCCTGGGAAGGTAGGTTAGCGCATCCTTGTCCGACTGTCAATGTAGATTCATTCAACTGTGAAAGACTTAAATTGTTAGAGGTCTGTCACTCCCATTACTGACTGCTTAAATTTTAAGCAGTGCCCTTCTTGCAGTAAGTGACCCTTTCATCAAAAGTTATTTTAAACTTATACACATTTCTTAAGGGGTATGATTCAAGCTTTTCTTTACCTGTACAGTATAGTATGTCCTTCTTTCCCCCCACACATTGGAGGCCTTTCTAATTTATTTATTTTTTCACGAGTTTGGGAGGGACCTTACTGGAAAATAGAAATCCAGGTTAAAACAACAGAAGACATTGAAAAATGTAGCAGGCTTCAGAAGGTGTCTCAATGTAATCTTTTGTGAACTGTAAGTTTCCTTTTATTGCACACACTCTGTGGAAGCATTTCTGGTTTATGCACATGTAACTAGATATAAATTTTTGCAAATAAGATGCTTGTATTCAATATTTTCATTTCTGCATCTGGCATTAAAATATTCTTACAGGTGAATTAGTTTGAAATTACTTCAACTTCTTACAAAAATAATTTTGTAATAGTCTAATGCAATTATCCTATAAAGTATAAAAAAAAGATATTACAATGATGGTTGCAGCTTATCCTTGACTCATCCTGTGTTTGGGGACTTGAGTGTATATGATGCTTGATGGAAATTGTTTATGGAGGAGAACTTGTCACCAGGCTTATTTCAGTGTGCTGAGCAAATTCTCCTATTTGAGTTAGATACCTTGTCTCTCAGACTTTCAGAGCATATAGGGACCAGCCACAGTCAAAGTTTTCTTCAACTCTCTGATACATAATTCATGGCTACTCATATTCTGAGCATCTGAGCATTCTGAGCATAAATGAGCACATGGGATGGGATGTTCAAAAAACCACAGAACAGACTTAGCAGGTCCTGTTTTCAAAACTGTCTCAAGCCTAACTGAGAAAGATTTAGTTGCTAGGACACCAGCTGTTGCAATGAGTGACTTTGCAATGTGTGCAAAGTTGCCTGAACTCTCAGTAGCATTCATGGGTTCCTTGCATTCAGAAAAAGCAGCAGTCTGGGTAGAGGGTGGCCTAAGATAGGTAAGATGGCATTCTTAAAAAAATATTTATATTAGTTTCCTAACTCTGTGATTTAGACATTCTGGAGTGAGAGTGTGTACATCTATTTTCTCAGAAGTTACAGTTTTTGAGTTCCTCCTGAAATCAGGTTGCTAAACTCTTCATCTGAAAGACCATGACAGTGCCAATTCTTCTTAAAAGCAGAACTAAAGGAGTGGCTAGTTATTTTCTTCTGCATCAGATCTGTACTCCCCACCTTCTGGGAGCATTCTCTAGCTATCTGGGAATGAACAGTCTCACTGTTTTCTGGTTGTTGCAATTTGAAAAAGGGTAAAGCCAGTGCGTAAAGAGAAATGAGAAGGGAAATGAAGAGCAGTAGGACTCCCCAGTTAAGTATTTAAGGCATTCTCCCAGGATAGAAATATTCTGATTGATTCAAGTGAAGGAAGAATTCACTTTCATGTCTAGGTTCAGAGATTTAACTGCTGATCTGTTGCACAGGTAAAGACACAACCATAAACACATAAAGACAGATGGAGATTATCTCCCTTCCAACCTTAACGATACTGCAATTCTATGATCTTTCTCTTAAGCAGTCCTTCTAGATAAATTCCCTTTTGCCATATAATGCTTTCTAATCGAACACTTCCTGTAACCCAATCAGCTGCATATTTCAGTCAAACCTACTTTTCAAAATTCAGTAACATAATTTTTCATGAACAAAATCACCCTGGTCCAGCTGTAGCTGTTCTTCCTTGGAGGAGGAAAGGGCGTAGAAAAATGGTTTGAAAAGCCAATGTAAAGAAAGACATTAAAAAAAAAAATTTGTAAGTTGCTGTTTACCCTCACAACAAACTTTTGGATGTTTACTTGTCTGATGTATAGCAAACAGGCACATTTCTGGCAAGCCTGTTCAGAAAATACTGGGTAAATGTATGAACAGTTACCATTGGTGACAACATCTCTGTACTCAGCTTGATCACTATTTCTTTAATTGTACTTTTACCCGATCTAGGCTAGGCTTATGCAAATCATTTTAGACTTGAGAGATAATGTCTTTACAAAGAAGAGATTACTATTTCCCTAAAATAATGCATTATAACCATGAAGTCTGTGAGAATTTGCACCAATTGCCTTGTGATAGTTTGGGAAAGTCTCTGAGCCCTCCCAGGTCACTCAGACCCAGTCTATGGCTTTGGAATTTTTTGTTAAATCTTTCCTGCTGATGTTTCCACAGACCACGGGAAACTGAAAATCTCTATCATGTGCACTTAGGCACGTCATTTTACAGGGAAAAATCTGACATAATAGCATCATGTTCTTGACTTATTCTGCCAGTGTCCACCATGGTAATGACTTCTTGTGGACACATGATTTATACATCCAATTCAATCACATGAGCAATCCTATAAAAGGTGCATATTTTCATAAAAGTCTAATAGAGGTAAAAATCTCATAGGGCATTTTAGCATGAAACTGGAAAATGAGTTGCTGTAGATATGTAATCTCTTCTGCTGAAGTCATCATAACTGTTCTGTGGGATCATGAATGACTATATCTTCAGGAATTACATTTTATGCATTTAGGAAGGTGATGTCTAAGGAGATAGAAAGTATATGGTTGTATAAAATCACATGTAGATTTTTGAAGGAACTATAAAATATTAGCCCTTTGAGTAGGAAAGACCTGTTTATCATGTTATCAGGGCATGTGCAGGATAAAGTGTTTCAGTAATCCTTCTAACATACTTTAAATATCTCAAGCTGTAGTGCTTTTAAAAAGTACTTCCTTTGAAAAATTGTTGAACTGTACCAACCAATTGCTAGTTGGCATAAGTGAAGTTCTGACAGTGAGAAATATCTTTCTGCTGTCTACCAAATTGATTTCTGTTTGCTTGAAAGAGGTTATATGCCCTGGCAATTTTCAAATGTTCTATATGTGGAGCATAGGGTTTTATGTGAAATATAAAAAAAATAGCCAAAAATACATCAAAACATTTCTATTAATTCCTGAAATTAAGGAAACCTTTTTACATTTTCTCCTGTCACTGATTCCATTTGCTTTATTACTTTCAGCCTCTAGCCCACAAACTTGGTGGCACAATCAACAAACCCCTTAGTGGCTGTTTCATCTCTGCTCTATTTGATTTCTCCACTCTGAGTAAATGATTAAGTTTTCATGCATTGGTTCAACCAAAATCTATGTTCACTCAACCACATCCTTTATTGATTACTTCTACTGCAAACAGTAGGCCAAGTGTGATATACATAATTGGACAGTTGTCAGGGGATGTGGGTGTTAACAGTCCTGTTTTCCCAATTGGAAACTGGAATCACCTTGATACACAAATATTCTGCACTGTTTCATTCTCATTCCTTGGACCGAGGAGTCCTTTCCTCAGAATATATGTTTTTAACTCTCAAAGGTCTGGTTGAATGGATTTAATGATTATACCATATAATATGCTCTTCAAGTTGCACCTGTGCACTGCATATAGAAAACTGGAAAAACTGGAATTAATATTTGTCTAACACTTTAACCTTGTCCTTTAACTTATATAAATCATATGCTGTATTTCTGTGGGGAAGCATTTGATTTTTCTCTTCTTAAGGAAAAAAAAAAAAGTTTTTTTAAAAAGTGTTTCTAATTCTAAAATCTAGAAGCCTTTAGACATTTGACAAATGTTTACAGTACAGTATATTTAATATTCTCATGATATTAAAATACTTAAATTAGGAAACTTTAGTAAATCCAGCTCTGCTTATTGACCGCTAAGCTTTACAGTAGCATATACTTGAACATTTCAAGCATCTTAGTTTGCAGTGGTTTAGCATTCTTTTGTAGCAATCTAGCTCATTTCAGCCACATGCAGATAATCACTGCAATATTGCAAATTTGCAGCCATGCTTTGCTGTGTTTCCTGTTCCATGGCAGGCTCTGCCCTGTTATAATTACTCTGATAGCATAAGACAGAGAATTGCAGACTTCTGCCAGATTTTGAAAGCACCTATCTGCTATTAGAGTTTATAATAAAAACTGTGGTGTAAATAAAAACCTGTCAGTCATTTGCTGCAGGAATAAAACTTTAAGGTGTTTTAAAATGGTGAGAAAATAAATCACAATTCTTTATCACTTACAGAAACTTCTATTCCTATGAGTTTCTTAATTGTGGATATTCTGTTTTGCTTGGTGGCTTGACATTTAGCATGCTCTACTCCTACATTAGTGACTCAAGTTCACGGCTAATATTGAGGTCAGCTGCAGTGATACTTCAGCCTTAAAGGGAAAAAGAGCACAGTGCCTCACAAGCAAACCCAGATGTCTGTCTTACATCTTGCAATCATACTGCAGAAATCTTATATTGCTAATAAGCCCAGCTTTATTAAAAAAAAAAAAAAAAGGAAATCTGCAAATGTTACGGTCAAAGTACATTAGCCAATTTTCAACTTGGATTCAGATGTGACCTCAGGTTACTCTGATCTCTCTGGGATTTGGGTGTGATACCTGCAATCCACAGTTTGTAGATTTGCCTGTGTGACTCCAGTGACCTTTGATCAACTCAGCCAAAGTGCAGTATTACACTCAGGAAAAGGCTGTCATCCCCAGAACCAGGAGACAGCCCGTTATGGAGCTGCTGCTGCACCACCAGAGTTCTAGAACAAGAAATGGCACCTCTTAATGACAGCAGCACACAACGTCTCACTGAAAAATTATTTGCCTTCACACAGGTGGTGCCTAGACAACTGTCTTGGAAATGAAGTCCGGTCATGGATGAGTCATCACAAAGTTAGTTCAGAACAGGGGAACGGATCATCATTTGGAGAAGCCATCTGAGTGAATAATTAATTTTCTTCCTGTCCTTTGCTTCAGTCAGGGAAAAGTGGCTGAAACTACTAAGTACTTGGGAGAGTTTATGAAGGCAGCTGAGAATGCTCATCTAAGCCAAAGCCTGGTGGACTCGAGTATACTACTTGGGAATATCTGCAATGAAAGAGTAAGTACTGGTTGTAGTAATTACATCAAACAATTGAGTTTAATTCATGGTAAAAATGTAGTTTTGCATATGAAAGGACTCGGAAGAATTTGATCTGGGTATTGTATCTTACGAGAGTTACCAAAGGGGAAGATACTGTGTGACTAAATAAAATGTGCCTTAAGTTTTTGGGAAAGGTGAAAGTTTCGCACCGTATCTAACACAGAGTTTTGTTCTTGAATGGATGAATAAAAACTCCAAATTCAGATCATGTCATACTTTTGGTGCTGTGAAAAATCTGCATCACTTTTTGGGCCACGTATGCCCATAAAGAGTCATCAGTTAAGACAATTTTATTACACAATTTTATTGTACTCTACATAGAAATTCGTGCTTTTTAAAAATGAATCTGTACTATATTGCATACTAATAAGGAGTTTTTAATCTTAACTTGATTTCTTCTCTGCATTCTCTCAGTCAAATTTTTTAAATGAGTGCTAGCAGCAAATAGTCTGTCAAAGGTTTCTGTTAGTAGTGGAAGGGCTTTTTCTTCTAAATGCCTCCATCCAGCCTGATGGCTTTGATTTGGTCTGTTGAAATCAATAGATAGGCAGTGATGGAAAATATTAAGCTAGAAGTAACTAAGAAACTTCCCTTATCATAGTTTCTAAGGTCTTTTGAAGTGCTTCTTTCTGACCCACGTGCCAGTCTGAATTGTTTCTCTGGAGTGAACCCTACAAAGGCAGCAGTTCTGATGGCTGCCTCTCTAGGTAGCAGTTTCCATGTCTGTCCTTTACCTCATCTAGAGATGCAGCACTTGCACTGCAGTGGCACTTTTGATGTGGGGTTTGAAAATCAGAAGTGTTAAAATATTACTGCAGAAGTGAAAGATTCATGTTGAATCCTTAAACACATGTTTTAGAGCCAAAATGTTATATAGAATTATTTAGATACAGTAAGTAACAAAAATTATTCGTTCTGCAGACCGGACAACATGGAAATTAGGAAACATTTTCACTATGAACAAAATAGAAACAGAAATGCCCTTTCAAAATCTCCCTTTCTAGCTTCTGTTGCCTATTTTTTTGGTCTTTTCTATGTGTAATATATTGAACAGGCTACTTGCCCCTTTGCACTTACCTGTATGTTTGGGTTTTTTTTCTGGATTCCTCTTACAGACAACTCCCAACATTGCTGGCCTGTTTTTATTTCATAAGTAGTTGAAAAATTTCATACTCTGGAATCTCTAAATTAGCCTGAGAGTTTTCTATTTGTATATGTTCTTACCATACATTACAAATTTTCCACTGAAAACTAAGTTTTAAAGTAATTGAGCACTTGCTAAAGTAACTTTATAATGGATATGAAACTTAGCAGGAAGCAGAGTGATGTGACACTGTACTTAATTATTCTATTCCAAATCTGAAAAATAATTAACTAAATTTTGTTTACCTTTATATTTCACTACTTCTGACACCATTGCTAATACTCAATTCTATGAGAACTGATATTTTAAGAATTAACCATTTCCTAATTACTCTCTAAATTCTTTTTCTCGGTTCAGAATTGGCTGCCTAGAACAGGGATAAAGGTGTAGAAGGGAAGAAATGTAGTGACTTAATCTTCTTAACTTACATAAAATATTTAATTTAAACATACCAAAATAAATAACCCAAAAACCTCTTGAAGTTTTACAGTTCCCTATTTTCTATAACATTTTTTTCTGCACGGTCAGCAATGTTTACTAAAACTGAGTCTAAATTAACATTTCTTCTCTTGGATCACTGCCTGCTTGGTGTCAGCTGTCATCACCAGTATTCTCTAAGTCAAGTCATTATTAGGGAATTTTCATTCTGTACTTCCCCCAGTGATACAATTTGCAGTAGTACTGTCCTTCTCATCAAATGAAAGATATTTCTATTTATATCCAGATCTGCCCTTGGGGAACTTTTGTAAGCTAGGGATATATCTTTTACCATTCTTCCCAAAGTGACTCTGACCAAATTCACTTTGCTCTGTCCACGCTGTTGCTGTATCTACAGTTCTGTCATCTCACTATTTCATCACCATTGCTGTCTGTCTTTAATGCTCAATTCCTGCTTTCTAGTCCTGATTGTTCAACCTGTATGTTTTTTGTTTTCTAAAATGCCTGGGTTTGTGTTATGCATGAGAATTAGGTCTAATTTCTCTTCATTTGCTAAGCAGGTTGCTTACTTAAATATGCAAACTGTGACAGAGTTAGCACAACACACTCTTCATGTCTCATTTCACTTTTCTCAAGTTTCTTAATCTTGATTTTCTGCATTCCTCTCACTAATTACATCAGACTATTATACTTCTCATGAATATGGTAGGTAGATGTTTCTGCTTTTTATGTATTATCCTACTGCTTATTCTTTATTCGTTAGTCTTTATTCATTGCTGTGTCATCATAAGCCTAATTCTGCTCTCTTGCTGTATTAAGCAAAACCTAAATACCACCTGGTATCTAGTACTCTTTTCTCCTATTTTTTTAATTACAGGCACATTATAACAATTATATAAATTTTGATCCAAAGAAAACAGTGGTATCAAGTGTAACATGTGTTGGTTAAAGTCTCACCTCCTGGTTTCTGTACTCTATGCAGAAGGGAATTTCAAACTTAATCAATCAAGCTGAGAGTGGAAGGGGAAGACAGCTCTGAAAATGTTTACAGTCAGGAAGTTTGTGCCATTGGGGCTGCAGAATTTCCCACAATGGGAGAAATGGAAGGTGTCTTCCAGAGATCAGGCATTAACATAATGTGTTAAACATAAACATATAGAAACTGCCACAAGACATTTGTCTAGCTCTGGCAGCAGCCAGAAGTAACTCCTTCAGATTAAAAAGGATGAACAGTTACATAATGACTTATTCCCAGGAAGACTTTTTTTTGCCTTGCCTTGTTTGATTTTTTTTTTCCCCACAAGGATGTCCAACGTTATTCTTAGTAATCTTGTGATCAAGATTATCACTCTAAATGATCCATTAAGAGGAGAGAGATACCTTTTTTTTTTTTTTTTTTTTTTTTTTTTTTATTTTATTAGTTATTAGTTTTGTTTTTTTTTTAGAGTAGACACGTGCGGAGCTGACTTTTTTTTTTAAT